>JAKOGI010000073.1:1097500-1382500 GCA_029747015.1 Carnegiea gigantea
GTACAACCCTTATTGTTGAGTTTAAGCAACATGGCCATTTTCTTTTCTCTGGTGAGGAATTCTTACATGTTAGGTGTGTAGCTTACACACTTAATTTGGTTGTACAGGATGGGCTGAAAGCTGTTGGGAAATCAGTTAAGTGTGTTTGAGCTGCCGTGAGGTTTATTAGGCAATCTCCTAGTAGGTTGTAAAGATTAATGTGCTGTTGCAGAAAAAATTGAGAGCAAGACTTCTTTGTCTCTTGATGTTCTCACTAGATGGAACTCCACTTATAAGATGCTTAGCACTTCTTTAGTGTATGGGCATGCATTCACAAAGTATAGTAAAGCCGACCCTTATTATAATGTGGAGTTTATAAAAGATGATGATGCACTAGACCTCCTAACTCTAATGATTGAATTCAAGTTAAACACTTGTTAGTTTTTTGGGAGGTTTTTATAATGTTACTTTGCATTTGTCTGGTATTTCATATGTGACATCCAACCTGCTTTTCTTTGAGACTGTGACTATTCATACTATGTTAAATCACAAAAAACAAATGATTATATGGAAACAAAGAAAATGCAAACGTAAATAGGTGTTAAACTAAATATCGAACAAATGATTATCCAGGTACCATCTATATTTATATTCCCCTTTTATTTCGTTTTTCTTATCCTTTATTGTCTTGTTTTGCCGCCTAATTTTTTTTCTCAATCTTTTATTTGCTTTTATTTTGTTCCTTTCTACAGACCAAGGTGCTTATTGACAAAATAATAAAATGCTTGTCTGCATACTAATAAATACTCACTGATAAATGGACGCTAATTATGCAATATAACTTGTAACGTTTATTTCTAGACAACCAAAATGCTAATTTATGAATGACCAAATTGTTTATTTATATATTTAAAAAATATTTATCAATATGTACAAATTACCATGATGCTTACCTCTATTCAATAAATGTTAGATATCTGAATGCTAAACAAAAGATTATTTGAATACAATATACAAGTAGTTTCCTCCATCGTGTTTTCATTTGCTTATCTTTTGCCGCCTATTTTTAGCATAAAACAAAACAATGTTCTCTCCTCATTTTTCAAATGTTTTTCCGAAAAAAATTTATATTCTCACTTCTTTTCTACAAACAATGAAAATGCTTGTATGAAAATTAATAAACTGTTATCTACACATCTAATAAATGTTCACTAGCAAAATACAAGTTAACTACATAATAGGGTCCGAAATACTTGTCACCAATCAAATCTAAATCCAAATCCAATAGTCCAAACTTCCCAACTCCACACAGGGTGTGGGGGCTCTGATGTAGTAGCTTTGCCCTTGAATTGTAAAATTAAGAGCGACTAGTTCCGATTGACCTTAGATTTAAAAATCATAAACTACTTACTCATTCACAAATTCACAGTAGATGTAGTTTAGATAGGCATTTTGCTTTAGTCCATACAATTCAAGCTGAAAAATAGTCCAAATTTACATTTTTTAGCTATTCAGATTGTGGACAACTAAAAATGCACTTGTCTCCAACCAATTAACAAAATGTTTGCCTATAGATAACAAAAAAAATTTATATATACACTAAATATAATGTTCACAAACATGTACAAATCACCTACAATTATGTAATAAGCGTTAATCTAAATACCAAAATAATGATTATCTAAGTGTATACAATAACGCTTAAACATAACACCCCCACTACTCATCTACAAATACCTAAAATACTTAAAACATTTATGTGTACATTTAATAAATAAATAAATAATGGACCATTAAAAAGCTTATTCTTTTCGATCTTTAATTTTTTAAAAAAATTTCATATTCTCGCTTCTTTCCTATGAACAACCAAAATATTTGTATGCAAATTAATAAAATCCTTATCTATACATCTAGTAAATGCTCACCAGCAAAATATGAGCCAACTGTAAAACACAACTTGAAATATTCGTCTCCAAATAGTTACTATAAATAATCAAAATATCTATGTGTACGCTAAAAATAAAGTTCATCAATGCGTACGGGCCAACCGGCCAATGCTCTCACCCATGGAATAAGTGTTAATACCAAATAAATGATCATCTACATATCATCTACAATAAGGGCAAAACATAAAAACTTGACTAGTCGTTTACAAATATCCAAAATACTTCAAACATTTTCTATGTATTAAATAAATAATTAAAATAGTGGATCACAAAAAAATTATTCTTTTCCATCTTTTTTTTTTGGGTACTAGAGGAGGGACTAGTACCATATTTGAATCTCTTCAAATTTCATATTCTCAAGTGTTCCGTCCAAAAACCAAAATACTTATATGCGAACCATTAAAATGCTTATGTACACATCTAATACATGCTCACAAAAAAATACAAGCTAATTGTATAACAATATTTGAGATGTCTGACTCCAAACAATTACTAAGATACTTGTCTATAAATAATCAAAATGTTTGCGTGCACACTAAGGCCCTCTTCTTCTTTACGATGTGAAGTTGTTTTAAGTTGTAATTATGAACTTATTGTTTCCTATCGTCCAAAAAAAAAAAAAAAAGACCTAAATATAATGTTCAACAATACGTACAAACCAACTACGATAGTCACACCTATGTGACAGTTGTTCATGTTGATATCGTTTACCTAATTATGGTCTACAATAAGGCCAAAGCATAACATATCTACTACTCATCCACAAATACCCAAATACCTAAAATGCTTATTCACCCTTATGTCAATTTGTTCTCATTTTTATTATCAGTTCTTTCCTATAAATAACCAAAATGCCTATATGCAAATTAATAAGATGCTTATTTACACACATAGTAAATACTCGCCAATAAAATAAAAAGTACAACCCGCAAATATTAATCTCCAAACAATTACTAAAATGCTTACCTACTAATAACCAAAAATATTTATGTGCACACTAGATATAATGTGCATTTCGTCAAATAAAATAAAACAAATATAATTTTCATATATACGTACAAACCAACTACGATACTGACACCCATGTAATAAGTGCTAATCTAAATATCATTTATCTAAATGTCAGTACAATAAGGTACTAACATAACAAATCTAGTACAAACATAACAAATCCGGTACTCATCTGCAAACGTCCAAAATAAGACTTGGGAAAAATTTACCTAATCCGACAATACGACCTAAACTCGCTTGAAAAAGTTAGGGACTTCGACAAGATTCTAGAAGCCAAACCCGCTTGGGTCAAATCCGTTAGGTTAGGGTTGAGCCGTTTGTGTTAGGATGATTTTTTCATATATGTTTTTGTGCAAAAGTTATGTTTACCCAATATATGTGCTGGCTGTTTAATTGTCAATGAGTATATCTAACTGTTAAATTCTTATTTAAAAAGAGCAAAATTCATATGTTTTCACCCTCTTTTGAATTTTTCATATTTTTCTTCCACATCACTACTCTAGTATATTAAGATAATATTTTTGATGTGGCACTATTACTAAACTTATTTGGTCTTTTTCTTATGACAAACTACTTTTTCATTATCTAATCGAATCACTATGTCACTGTGTAAAGTAGTATATTTGGGCCAAAAGAATTTGTACATGGTCGGTCATGTTCTCCGGACGAATGATAACGATATCACCAAATATATTTCATAGGAATTTTATTTAATTGTGTATGCAACGCAAAGGTTCACTTTTATTTAACTGTTATTTGGGTTATTCATTTTTGTGAAAAATAATTTGCATGTAATAATTTGATAACCTAATTAATTACAAGCTCTTAATTTTTTAAGGGGAAAAAAAATACAAGACACTGACTTTAAAAAAAAATCACACATGATTGAATAAAAAAATTTCAAGAGTTTGATTATTAAAAAAATTCACACATTGCATTCCACTTAAAAACCAATATACATGCCGAGTATGAAGAAAGAGAAAAATACTACAGTTTGGTTAAGAAAAAGATGCATTGATTATAACATTCAACTAAAAACAAAAATAATACAATAGTTCAACATTAAAAAACAGACATTGATTACGACATTCAACTAAAAACAAAAATAATACAATAGTTCAACATTTAAACAAATTGCAATCCGATGAACATTGAACTATCATCTCTGTCGCTGGCCTGAATTCCGCTTCCATTTTTCCTGAATCAAGTTCGCTTGGAGACGTGTATGTATATCAGAGTCGTGAACTTCTTTTGATCTTTGAAAGTATGTCTCGTAGCATAGATGGTGCTCATAGTTAACAATCAGCTCCGGGGTCATACCTTCCACAACGTGGTATTCAAATGCAAGCTCGTAGGTATCTCGTTCGTCCTTAGTAATCATGTTATGAAGTATCACACATGCTCTGATTATAACACTGATGTCTTTTTCACCCATAAAATGAGCGGGGCAATGTACAATGGCAAATCAAGCTTGTAACACACCAAATGCTCACTCAATATCCTTCCTAACCAACTCTTGACATTCAACGAAGAGTTTTAGCCTTGGACCTTGTGACAAATGGGATAGTTTTAACGAATATCGCCTATTTATGATAAATTCCATCCGATAAAAAATATTCTATCTTGTAGGCATGGTCATTGATGACATACTCACATTTAGGAGCCCGATCTTCATATAGCTCTTGAAAAAGCAGTTAGCGGTCAAGGAAGTTTATATCATTGAGACTTCCATATAAACCGAAAAACGCATGTCATATCCAAAGGTCGTGTAATGCAATATCTTCTACGATGATAGTTGGCACCTTATAAGGTTTCTTTTGAAATAATCCCTTCCAAGTCCCTGGACAACTCTTCCACTCCTAGTGAATGCAATTGATGCTTCCCGACATATCGAAAAGATCACTAGTTTTAGCAACTTGCAATAACTGATCCACATCAGCTTGATTTGGTTTTCTCAAGCACTATTCACCAAATACCTCAATGACACCTCAGGCGAACTTCTTCATGCATTCTATTGTGGTGTTTGCACCAATCTTTAAGTACTTGCCCACACAATCTACTGCTATACCATCAACAATCATTCGCATGGTTATGGTACACTTGGTTATTGGCGTCAGCCCACGCTTCCCAATTACATCATACCTTAACTAAAAGTACTCTAAATGATTGCCAAGTGTCTCCACAATGTAGATAAATAAGTGCTTTCGCATTCTAAATCTACAACGGAAATGATGTTCAATGTAGATTCAATCTTCTGTGAAGTAGTCTTTTGTATAAACGATCATGTGCCTGTTCTTTATCTCCATGAATACATCTTTTCTTTACTCAAGGCCTCGATGCCAAAGGTGTAAGCTCTGTTGCCATTTGCCTAAGTTATATAAAGAATATCATACGTTGTTGCGCTTGTTGTTAACAAGGTAGTAAATTTTGCACAACGGGACAAATGATATCATCATCTGAATAGTTGATTACAAAACTAAAACCATCTGATGACGATGATGAGGAGGATGATGAAGAGGATTCACCCTTAAGGGGCAACTTCCCAACATTAATATTTTCCATTACAGACGACCTACATTACATAATAATAATTAACCATTCATGTAGGAAAGGTATGCATTTGATTAAACAAGAGACATAATAATTATCAACTTTATAAGAAAACTTGATTACAACATTTAATGTTGAAGACAACACATGATAAATAAAAGTTACACAATAAGTTCTTACAACCTATGATGGAGCACGTACTTCTTAGAATCTATCTAATAAGAGGGAGGGGAGACATATTAATAAGTTGATGAGGAATGCCCTAATCTCCTGTGTCTGATTTCCGCTTTCCTTGACTCATAATAAGCGGCATCTTCAGGACTCATGCTTGAGGTGTCCACCATTATTACTATATCCTCATGGGCCCTCACATTGTGTTCCTGCATCATCAACTTATGAGCCCGTTCTTCATCATTAAGCAAACCACATCCTCTGATGCTGCCACCTTTTGCCAACTATAGTGGCAAAATCTTTAAATATTTTGCTCATATCACTATTTATCGTATTAAAATCCTTGAAAAGGCTCGTGACTAACTCAACAACGATGTTGTTATCCTTTTCTTTGGCCCTTCTCTTTGCAGTTTTCCTCCCCTTGGGTCGGTTGCTTCCACCCACACCTTTATTCTCTGGCTGTTTATTGTTGGGATTAGATCTTTTTGATGATCCTGACCCTAACTTAGGTGGGTCACAAATCGTCTTCCATTTCAATTGGTCCTTGACCATCTCATTCTAATGCTCCAAGTAAAACTTCTTCCCTGTACATTCTTTATACAACCTATGGGTCTCCTTCAGAATCTTAACCTCATTCCACTCATTGTGATTATTATGTTTCACTTCCAACAGAATACCCGTCCATTTAGTGACACGAGGGAAGCACCGAAGCCATTGGTTATCACATATCTTTGAAGTACGTGCCGAGGCTCCTTGTGGGTAGTATTCATTAAATTCGAGGTCACCCTAGCTCAGTAGCTAGACTTTTTTTTATCCACCTCTACAATGGCGTCCATGCCTACATTAATCCAAGCATGTATTAGCCGTTAATCTTCTTCAACTATCCATTTTTTGGCACTAACAACTACAACCCCACTACTTCCTCCACATCTTCCTCATTAGTATTATGCTCAATTTTTATCTTGGAGTGCCCTACCGCGACCATTGATTCGGTTAGTGTGGATGAGGGTGTGGAGTTGCTCCCCACCGAAAAGTAATTTTGGTTAGGAGGTGGTCGAAGATAGTATGGAGGGTAATATGGGTACTCAATATTATACATATTTTGAGATTCATTATGTGGAGGGGGATAATATGGGTAGAAATTCTATTCCAAACCTTGAGGGTTAGAGTAGATAATTTCTTGAGCCCACAACTTCAGAAACATTTTTTTGGTCCAGCCAACTTTGGTGTAAATAATTTCTGGAACCAAACTTGACAAAATTAACTTTTTAAATTACAAAAAGTACCCTATGTTTTTCAAATTTGCATTTTAACCCCAATCCTTAAAACTTACTTTTGAAAAATTTAATTTTTATAATGTGGTTTTCTGCTCATAGGTATTACTTGAAGCCTTCTTTCAATTGCTATCAGAGCCACATGATCAAAAAAATTAAGATAACTAAGCTAATTAATAATTAATTAAGCTAATTAACTATGTTTAATACTTGAATCATTACCTACTTGTCCTTCTCCTAATTATTCACATGTTGTTCACTCTCCAGAGGGAATCACTTCAACAGCACTTCAATTAAACTATATCACATATATAGTTTTGGAATTAAAAGTCGAATTAGCGAAATTAAAACTAAAGTTAAGGAGAGTAAGAACCAATTTTCTATAATTCATCTTTCTTTAGTTAACGAGATTAGGTATAGTGGAAAATCTACTTTAAATATTAGTACTCCCTTTGATCATAGGTATCCTTTCCAAAATCCAAAGAACAAAAATCAATTTCCTTCGCATGATATAATAATCCAAAAAGAAATAGGAGAAAATCAACTGGTAAATTATTCGAGAAGGCAAAGAAACAAGAAGAGGATGCAGCATAAGCAGTATAATATTGAAGAACTGCATAATATGTTTGAAAAAAAAAAACAAAACCGGGAAGAAGTAAATAAAATCATGGGTGCAATTGTTGATAAACAAGATATATTATCTGATGACAGTGAAGAGATAAATAATGTCCAGTTAGAAGAAAAAATATATCAATAGATGAACCTTATTAAACTAGAGAATCTTAACGTTCTCCTTTTAAAAGAAGTTAGAAGGAAATTTGATTTAAAAAATGTTATACATTGGTATTTGATGATGAGATCAAGGGAATTGGAGAAGAACTCAACGTAGATGAAATTGAGTTTAATCTAGTTAACAATGTTGTTCCTAAGCCTTGGTGAATCTTCTGGAAGAAATACTCATTTTATGAGACCTAAGTATATTCCAGTAGGACATACGACCAATATTTCATTTGGGTTCATCTTAAAGAAAGTTACGACCTTTGAAGAAATTGGCCTTACCCTAATTAACCAAATATGATACATCCTAAACATCGATAGAGCTCGTAATGGAGAAGAAATATTTGAGCATTGGAAAAGATGCATGAGTGTGTCCTAAACTTAAATACTACATGGACTGTAGGAAATTTTCTGAACTATATCAAATATAGTTTTTCTGACACAATAGCTGATTGATATGATTTTTTAAATGAGGATGGTAAAAATGCATTATGAATAATGGAAACACGAGCTGCAATATTCAAGAATTTATGTAAGTAAATCGAACTGAATTTATCAAAGCTAACTAATAACATAGAGCTTTGGGATATGAGTTTCTGGAAAATTATATTGCGAAATTTAGTGAATATTATTATACAATTGGCCATAATGAAACCATTCTTGGTATGTTCTATGATAAATTGCTATATTCAATAAATTTCATAATTAATGAAAGGAAAATTACATGGCTTAAAAAAGCAGACGTCATTGATACTCCTACTTCAATAATCTCTTTTCTAAGAAAATGGGTCAATGATCAATGCCTTGACCCTCTAAAAGCAAAAGATAATGAAGAAACAGTTTCTAACTTATTGGGATTCTCCTCACCAATGTGGACAGGAACTCGAGAAGAGAAGAAAAACAAAATTTTATAAGAAAAAAAGCTTTAATGAATAAAGGAGAGAGAACCATAAAGGAAAATACTATAACAATCCAAGCCTTAAAAAATGAAGATTTTTTAGAAAAGTTGCTTATTGCTCTACCGAAAAAAAATACTTGTAAGTGTTGGGTATGTGGAGAAGTAGGTCGTTATGCAAACGAATGCAAAAATAGGAAGAATAATAAACTTATTGAAACCTTGGGAAGTTTGCACTATTTTGAACTTAGCGAGGATGAAGCATTAGATCTAGCCTTGAAAAACAATGATGGAATTGTTGAGATTATACTAGAAGATGAATATGAAGAAAATGACTATGAAGAAACTAGCCATAGGATGAAAAGTAGTTCAATTAGTCTTGATGATCTTCAAGGAGAAGAATTTATCATAGATAATGAAAATGAAGATGTCAAAGGAGATTGAGTTCTTTCCATAATTCATAAAGACATGATCTATAAAAAATCAATCTTTCAATTAAGGAGTAAATACATATGCGAGATAATGGAAGGAGATTTAGAAATAAAAGACTGTGAATGTGATGTGGGAGAAGTTAATCTCATCAATTAGGAAAATATCCTTAAGTTTAACAAAGATAGAAAGTATAGATATATCCATATTGGGAAGTGTCTACATACAAACTGCTCATTTACAATATTATGGCAAAGATATTAATATTTATGCTTTGCTCTATAATATCAGGCATACCAAATTTAATAATCAAAT
The DNA here is from genome assembly GCA_029747015.1 of Carnegiea gigantea. NCBI lineage: Eukaryota > Viridiplantae > Streptophyta > Magnoliopsida > Caryophyllales > Cactaceae > Carnegiea > Carnegiea gigantea. The sequence goes on from JAKOGI010000073.1 coordinate 1,106,848, forward strand.
TATCATAGGGATTAAGACCAATTTATACAATGGATCAGTAGGATTCAGTTATCGACCTAGATATTATATAAGCATAAAAGATGAATTCGCCAAAAACTTCCTATCCCTTAAGATAAAGATAGTTAGGTTGAACACGAAAATAAAAGGATACCCACTAAGGATATTTTAAAAAATAATCTATAAATTAGATAATATTATAGATCTAAAGGCTAAGATAATGATGATAAAGGCAGAAAAATTTGAAAGTCCTACTCCAATGCAAAAGATTCAAAGGACAAAGTTTGATCTGCATTAGATAAAAATCAATAGATCTTGGATATCTAACTTTGCTAATCCCACAAAAATCAATAAGAGAAATGTGCTAAAAATTGATGAGAATGGTAAAATAACCATTATTGGTTAAGAAGCATGAGTACGAGATAAGAATGGGGAAAAGGGTCTTCAGTAGCTAAAGAAGAACTTAAAGGAGATGATACAATTAGCATGACTAATGAAATGAGTAGAACATCTTTTGAATCTATAAGACATAGTGTGGACCGAAGTATGAGTCTATATAAGAAAGTGATTGGGTATAAAACAAGAACTGTTAGTAAGCCAATCCATTAAGATAAATTAGTCAAAAATATGACTATGAAAAAGTGCAATGAAGTCACCAATGCAAATTCCAATAGCATCTATATCCCAATAAATGTATGTTTAGAGGGATATAATGAATATGAATTATGTACCTACAAAGGTAGTGGTTGTTCTATCTGTTTTGAAAAAAGATCTTTATTTTCAGAATTCATATGGATGAAAGCCAAGAATCCCTTATAAGAAAGGATAGCTGATAATAGCATAATGAGCCACAAGGAGGCCATAGAAGGATTAACCATAGAAATGAGAGGAGTCCAATGCATTGTACCAATCCTATGGGCTATTGATCAACTCTCTCATGATAGGATCATTGAAAATAATTTTCAGATGTTGTATTCCCTATGCATATAGATTATAAACCAAATAATATTCACAATAAATGGTTACTCATGTCCCATTGATAAATTAAATAGAGCTTACACTCATCAGAAGATTGAGTCTACACACTGTCAGCATGTTAAGAAGGTAATGCATGCACAACGTGAGATAACACTAACAATCTCACTATTTGAGCTATCTATTAAAGAGCAAATTGCTAAACAACAAGAGCAATTATGCGAAAAACTCTACTTTGACAATCCTCTAAAATTTTAGGATAAAGATAAGACATTTACAAAGATTACTTTATTAAATCCCATAGTATTATTCAAGTCAAAAAAATGGTGTATACACACCAGGATATCGAAGAATTTATAAACAAATCAAAGAGCTTTCGGATAAAGGATTAATCAGAAATTACAAGAGTCCTCACACCAAGCTCGCATTCATGGTAATGAAATCCTATTGAAGAAAAAATTGAAAAAGCGAGAATGGTAATCAATTACAAAAAATTTAATGATAATACTGTCTTTTATGGTTATTATATTCCTAGCAAAACAATCCTTTTCAATATAATTCAAGAAGCCTCTTCGTTCTCGAAAATGGATTGCAAAAATGGATAATGGAAGATTAAAATGGATGAAGAAAGCATTCTTTTAACTGCTTTTAGTGCCCCTCAAGGACATTATGAATGTGTAGCAATGTCATTTGGTCTAAAAAATGCACCTCAAATATTCCAAAGAAAAACGGATAACATCTTCAGATCTTAATCATTGTTGATTACTTTACATTGATGATATCCTTGCCATTTCTATGACTATAGAATAATACAATATGTCCTAACTGTCACTCAAAGATGCGTTGATAATGGTATTATTCTTGGTAAGAACAAATGCATTTATATTGACCAAAAAATCGGGGTTTTAGGTCTAGAGATAAAAGCTAAACAAATCGTCTTACAAAAGCATATTCTAGAAAAAAATAGAAAATTTTCCCAAAAAGCTTGAAGATAGGAAGCAATTAGAAAGGTTTCTTGGATGCCTTACCTATGCTTTAAATTTCATTAGAGATCTAGCTAAATTAAGAAACCCATTGCAGTAGAAACTCAAGAAAGAAGTAAACTGGTCATGGACTACTAGTGATTCAAAGATTTTTCAAAACTTCAGAAAGATATGTAAAAATTTTTTTATTCTTAATTTGCCTAATAGACGAGGTGATTTAATTCTTGATATAGATGCCAGCAATAAGCGCTGGAGTGCAGTACTCAAAATCAAAAAAGGGAAAAAACTTTGCAAATATTGCCGTGGAAGTCTTAATAAAGTAGAATGCAACTATCCCATGATGGAAAAAGAAATCCTTGCAATCATAGGGAGATTGAAAGGTTCTTAATTCATTTATCCTCAAAACCTTTTCTTGTTCGAACTTATAGCAAAGCTATACTTGGTTTTGTAAAAAAGAATTTATCAAACAAGCAAGCAAAAAGAGAATCCTACATTAGCAATTATGGCTTAACCAATTATTTTCTCTATTAAACATATACAGGGATCGAAGAATTTTCTGGTTGATAGTTTAACTCATGAGCTTGCCAATCATGATCATCAGAGCATAACTTCTACTAGAAAAAGAGGAAATCCCAAATGAGATGTCATTATTACTAGAACGGGTCTCTCCTTCTAATAAAAGCATTATGGATATTCTGAAATTTCATTCAAAAAGTAGATCACATTTTGGTATGCTATCTTTAGCTTACCTAATAGTCTAGAGATTTAGGCTTCTAGAGTTACAAATTAATTACTTAAGATGGCCCTATGATATCCAAGAATAAATGAGTTCTCATGTTCAAGAGAAATGGTTCAACAAATGGTATACACTATACATCGACTACTATGAAAATTATTCCTATAATATTGGGAATCATGGAGTACTATAATCTAATTTCCCGTTAGCTCTGGAGTTGGTGGTATTAGTTTCCTAGCAAATTCAATTTCTCCAGATGACCTTGTCGTGAAAGCTTGAGAATATGAAATAGTAGTTTACCTCATGGAAACCCTAGATCCAAAGTACCCATTTTTCTCAAGACTGACTAAATTTCAACAATGTATATTTAGAAGAATCCATTGGATTCTTACATCTCTTGATGGTCCAACAAAAAATCCACACAATAGATGCCTATATGTGGAGGTACATTGTGTAATGATTGGGTATGAAAATGGAAAAGGCAAATTAGCCCATTATCTTGTTCAAATAATTGATTTAGACAATCCCAATGATCAACCAAAAAAATGATTTTCAGAATAATAAGAATCAATTAGTGATTCTACTCTAGCAAGAGCCATCAGTTTTTACAACATTTATCATCAAATGTGAGCTTTAATTGAACAAGAAAGAACACTAATGCATTGCGAAAACATTACTTTCATTTATCATAATGAGTTTAGCAAATATATGAAGGTAGAGGGAGCTACTTTAGAACGCTAAAAAATTTTTATCAGAAAAATAAAAGAAATATCTTTATGAATTATTTGAAAAATGTGATATAGAGCATCTTCAATTTGATGAAGATTTTAATGATTATTCAGATAATTATGGACTGGAAGATATTATTGAAGATGAAGGCATGCAGAATCTCAATATGCATGACTAATCTTCTCAACATTAAAGCCTCTGAAAAGTTGTCACTCTATTATCGTACTATTTTGTCAAGTGCCAAGTTAGTAAAATAATGCTGCCCACTATAGCCATGTGAGGGCAGCTATAGCCATGTGAAAATATCAGTGGGTATTGTAGCCATTATGGCACCCTATGTAGTCAATCTCTTCTATAAAAGGAGAGAATGAGTGCTGAGAAGGAGGTGATCATTTGAGCATGTTTGAGCAAAAGAGAAGTCAAATATTTCTATTTCTCTATGAGCAAGTATATCTAATTATCTGAGCAGTTTAAGTCCCTTTTCAAATCTTTGCATTGTAATATTTTCACTTTCAAGTTTTCAATAAAATAAGTTTCCCAATAGGAATGTTGTTCAATCGAACCTTATATCTTAAACATTATGATTCTTGATCAAAGTCTCACTACCCTTAAAAAATATTAAAAATTTGATTTGTGACTACAATCCGAGGTAGGAAACGAAACGAATATGTGCTATGCCTGAGTAAGGAAGATGTAGTTGAGATTAGTAATATCTGTAAACTAGAAGGTAGAGAACCCCAGGATCCAGCGCCGACTAAGTTCAGGTAATAATCAAAACTCTCTAATTAATCTTTAATTATTTTGCTAAGTATGGTGGGCTCTAATGATAGAAAATATAATATTTATAGTATAAGTAGTAGTTTGTAATAACTAGTACCAAGTGAAGTCATTATAAGAAGTTCAAACATTAATATAAGCTTAGTTTTGCCAAAAAACCCAAAACTTTGAGTATTTGCACTTTGAACCCCATCTGGGTCAAAAACAGAAATTTCAAAAGTTGAGGGCCAGAAAAACAAATATTTGTCACCTAGAAATCAGTTAATCCAAAAAGTTGTACTCCAAAAAAACATTTATGCTAAACTAAGTAGTCTTAAGAATATTTTTCTAAAAACATGCGACTAGTAAATCATTACACCAAACCTCAAGGGACCAAATAGCAATTTTTTTGTAATATGGTGGATAGTTTCGAGGATTTTAACTTGAGCCACCATTCGGAATCCTTAAGTTAGGTTGTGATGGGTACTATGAATGGTATGAATGGTGGTGGTAGTTTTGTAGTGGATATGGACGATAAGACAAGTGGGGATTATGTACAGGAATAGGGATAGTACTATTCTCCCCAATTTGGAATGAATTGTCACCCTTAAAAAGGCTCATAAAGCAGGGGGTATTAGGACCCATTTTTCAGGTGCAATTACCACTAACAATTTTATAATTAATCATATTGATATACTAATTAGCTATATTAATTGAATGTGATGACATTACGAATTACATAAACATATTCAAATTCCTACTGTTACATACAACCATAAAATATTAAACCATGCCAACATTAATAATCATGACAAAAGTTACTAATAATATCAATATATTAAAGCATAACAACATATTCACATTATTAGACATGACATTCTTGCATCCAATCATCCCATATATAATCATATTAACATATAAACATAGAATCATATTCAAATTAAATTTTATGAATCAAATCATATTCATTTGAGTTAGCAAAATCATATTAACATATAACCATATCATAATGTTCAATTGTAATTAACATAGTCATCAACATATTCATTTTGGTAACATACTCATTAACATCTTCATTTTAATAAGTAACATATTGTTATAATGTTGAAGCCTAATTTCATTAACATGCCTAAAAATGTTTACATAGCCATATAATCATATTATATTTAGTAGCATATTCTCATAATGTTTCCTGAAACATATAATCATATTTATGTTTTAATAACATATAGTTCCAACAAATAATCATATGCATAATCTTTTCATATTAATCATATTCTAATCATGCGGCATTTAAACATATAGCATATAATCATTTCAAATTATTCTGGCTAATATATTTATCATCTCATAGTTACTATATTAACAACATATAATCATTTTAACATGTTAACATATCAAATAACACATAACAACACTTTTGAACAAATTAAAAAAAATTGATACTCACAATTGTCTTCACTTCTCCTTGATGAACAGAGCACCACCAACTTCTCCACATATACAAATGCACAAAAGTTAGAAATTTCAAATATCAAGTTTAATGTAGAAAATTAAGAATCTAAGTGAGCTAAAATTAGACATTTTTACTAATTTTTTCACTTCTTTCTTGACAAAACACACATATTTTTTTTTAAGAGGATGACAAATTGAGATTTTTGGTGTAAGAATTATGAAGAGAAGGTAAGGCATCTATAAAATTAATTGAGCCCAAAAAAAAGGCAAGATAGACATTGGGTAATGTCTCCTTGCCAGCCCAACAGTCACAAGTAGGCAAGCAGCCCAACCAAGTTATCCGACCTTTTTTCTTTTTTCGCCAAAAACAAGTAGTTAAAAAAAGTCTCAGTCAACGCCTCAAAACGATGTTGTTTCGGGGCACTAATCGACCCCAAAAAAAAAGGCCAAGCACCTCATGGGCCGCAACTGCTTGGCGAGCCGTAAGGCTTAAGCAACCGAACGAGCGGCTCACAACATTGAATGTGTTGAATTTTGGCCCACAAGGAGCCTACTGTAGGTGCTCGTACTTGTCCAAACTTTACTAGTTTCTTCAGATTCAGGGCCATAAATAAACCCTCCCAACTATACTATGTACTACGTTGGCAGTAGGGCTGTGCTTATCGCAAAAAGTTACCTTGTTGCATCGTGATACACAACTATCTATAAGTGAAAAATTAATGAATATAATAAAAATAAAAATTTCTATGCGTGATTTTGTGAAAACACACGAGAGTGCCAAAAAGCAAAATGGGAAAAATAAATAAATAAATAAATAAACAATAAAAAAAGTAAAAATGTCATTTTTTTTAAGTCATGATTTTATGGAAATACAAACTGCCCGACTGCCAAGGTAGCAAATTGGGAAAATAAATACATAGATAAATAATAAAAAAGTAAAAATCTCATTTTTTTAAGGCGTTTTTTTGGAAAGATAAGCGCAACGGACGAAGTAGCAAATTGGGAAAAGAAAACGTGCCCAACCGTTGGCTCAGAAAGCCTTAAAGGCATCTTAATTGTTGGATGGCCCATAGGTAGGTTGTACTAATTTAATTTTTTTGAGGTGATAGAGATGTAGGATTTGTTCTTTTGGTTGGGAAATAGGGATTGATAAATGGGTGAAATTGATAGAGATTGACGGAAGTGGATTGAAGTGAGTTGAAGATGGTACTTTTTGTTGATGAAGTGGGCAGAAGTGGGTTGAAGTGGGTTGAAGTGGGTTGAAGTTGGAAGAAGTTGATATATTTTTTCTGGCATGATGGGTAGAAGTTGGTTATTGTAAAAAAGAGGGAATAAATTTTTTTTCGTTTGGTTTTTGGCATAATATTTCTCAGAATGTGAAATGTAACTGAGGTTTGGTAGATTTGTATTGCATTTGTCTTAATAATTTAATAAGTGCTATTGTAAATGCTAATATGTTAACAACTTTTAAATTATTTTTCACTTTTTGCATCAAAAAAGTTATTTGCAACATTTTCTATGTATCCGTTGAGGGATTTTATATGTATAGTTTTTATGTAATAATATACAAAGTACTACTTCAATACACCAACATTAAAAAATTACTATTTCTTGGTTGAAAATATAATTAATTTTCACATGATAATTTACAAATTGTGAAAATTTAGAAGGAGGTGGATTGAAGATGATTGAAGTGGGTTAAAAGTTGAAATTTTTTAATTAGAATTGATAAAAGTGGGTTGAAGTTAATTGAAATTGGTAAAATGAGATTTACGAATAAAAAGAACATGCTCATAGTCAGCATGTCCCTTCAAAGCATGAATGCATGTCTCTCATCTCCTTGAGAGCATCAACCATCCCCTCATATCCCCTTCACCTTTCAAGATCTTATGGTTCCATTCAATGTTTCTCTTCTAATGTCCATCTACTCTTTTTAAATCCCAATCTCTCAACTATTCTCCCCAATTGTTCAATTAATCATGAATTGGAGATTTATTGTTAACAATTTGGAGAATTTGTTGTCGTAATTGAAATTTTTCTAAATAGCATGATCTAATATTGTCAATCCTTCAACTATTCTCTTTAATTGAATTTAGTTGTGTTAATAGGATTGAATTTTGCCTCTCCCTTTAAAAGTTGTTATATTATTGTTAGTAATAACTTTGGTTTATTCGATGTTGTCTTGTGTGAGAGTGGAATCTTAATATATGTGCAATTGTCTTGTGTTTCTCATATGTCTTTGACTTTGTCCTTATTAAATAATTTTTTATCGAATCTTACATCATAATAGTTGATGCACTCATAACTTGTTAGTTTGATTTTTTTTTAAAAAAAAAATTTGAATCTCAATGTATGCAACATATTTGATACCATTAATTTTTATCTGGTACTTGTTCATAGATTGTAGGAGATATTTTTCATGTATATGTCTATTACTAATTTGTTTTCTGTTTTTGGTTTGTTTACAGGTTAATATTTTCCTAGGCAAATATTGTTGCATTATCTTTCTCTGCATATTTTTTTTTCTTTTCAAATTTTGGTATTTTACATATATATATATATATATATATATATATATATCTATATATATATATATATATATATATATATATATCTAATATATTTTAAAATGTACTATCGGAATGTTGATATCTTTATAAATCATACAGATTTCATTTTCTTTCCCTCATTCAGCCATTAGGGCTTATTCTGAGAGGTAATTTTTCTTCGATTTGACATTGTCTTGTCGTTTGCGTTGTTCAATTACAAACTATGGTGATTTAGGATTTTGCATATAGAGTTTCTTCTTAACGTATTAGGTAATGTTCTGGCTTTCCACATTTTGACTCAGATGTATTTGTTTGGCATTATTATGGTTAATTATGGTTCGACAATGATGATTGTTTACAATATCACAGCGTATCAAATTTTTAGTTATCAATTTGTTACAAAATCCCAGGGCCTTTAATAAATCTTCTATCTCTTGCAAAGTTGGTGTTAGTAAAAGGCATTCATACAGCAGTTGGAGACATAATTTTCGAGAAATCTCTAACCCTTACAAAGTTGGTAACTTCGCTAAGTTGCCAAGTTAGTTGTCTTAAAAATAAGCAATATAATTTCTAGCAGCTTATGTTTCTTGGTTTGTGTTTAATGAAATGGAGGATGGAATGCTGAAGTAAATGTTGGAGCACATTGCTAGGACGGGGAGTAGTCTGCGTAGTCTGAACCGCATTAGATTGTGTCAGATATATGTTATGACATGCAACAGGATCGGAAAGGCACCAAGTTTTTCAATGTTTCAAATCTAGCTTGTGAGTATATTTGTTGGGATAATTTGGAGTATGTAAATGAGATAAGTATTTCTACTTGTCTTTTTTTTTGTGTGTGTTCTTAGGCATTGCTTTTGGTGCTCTCATAACAACTATTGTTAAGAAATTAAGTGTTGATGATGACAAATCCTTTGCTGTTAAGGTTGCAGCTGTGGAAGCAGCTAAATCTATGCCACAAGCTGCTCAATCCATTGTATGCAATAGTAACCTTATGGTTCAAGATATGGATGACCACAATGACTTATGATTTAGGCTTTTCAACTGTTGGCAGTCTCTCATGGAGGATTATTAGCTTTCCTTACTACTGAGGGCATTGAGATGTTGTCTGCTTTGGTGGCAACCTCTATTGTGGCTCCAACAACTACTGATGCTTCACTGTCCGCTATGGATTTGCCAAAAAGTGATGTACTTGGTGTTGGTTGCTAGAGTATTGTGCTTAAAACAGTTATGCACTGCTTAGTTTCATTTGTTGTTTTTGTTGGAACTTAAAAGTGTTAACCGGAGTGTTTTGAGAGAAGTCACTTGAAAGTTTTGATTGGAAAGTTCCATTGCAATTGGATTGATAGACCATATGTGCTTTAGTTTTTGTATGTTTGTTTGAAAGCTATGTTTTGGACTAATGATTCATGCTTTCAAGATACAACCTTGTACAACTCACAAGCATTAATTGAAATAACATTAGCCTATATGAAAAAGTGGTTCACTATATCAACATTGGTGTTCATTGGAAGGTAACCCACTAACTACACTCATTGGAATGCTTCAAATCTTCATGCTCAAATGTGAGTTACAAAAGATTATGCACTTTCTTTATAGTTTGCGGAGAAGAAATAATTTAGTATTCAACAAGGACATCTGGAACACAGTTATGACTATTATTTAAGCTGAAAATAGACTTCACAGTTAGGACATTCATACATATTTCACAAGGCTAAATCAGAAAGCTGCCAAATAAAGATTACTCCTTAAATGAGATTAAACCTTAGGGGTACTGCGTTCAGCTCAATTTCAATGGTTCATACCCTGGGAATAAAGCAACAGGTGGTTTTGTTATTCAAAATTGGTTAGGGCGCCAAAGTTCCGTGCTCACTATTTAGTCTTCAAGAGGCAATCAAAGCATGTCTCCAACGAATCCATGTTGAAGGAGACACTAGGATAATCATCAAGGAAATTCAAGGAATTATTCAGCCCTCTTGGCAAGTGAACTTTATTATTCGTGACATCAAAGTGCTTATGGGTCAAGCCTAGCTAGTTATCATTAATTATATATTTACAGAAGCATATAGTACTACATATTGTTTTGTGCATATGGGCCATTCTTTATCTTCTTCTTATATTTGGTTTTCAAGTCCCTCCCTTCAGTTTTCTTCTATTTTGGTTAGCAACAATTTAAATAGATCTTTTGTGAGAATGGGTATTTAACAATGGTTGTACCCCTTTGCCTGTCCCCCCCCCCCCAAAAAAAAAGTTGCTAATACTTCCAAATGTGAGCATTGGATAGAATCTTTACTCAAAGTTATATATTGTCATGTTTCATTTACCCGACCAAATTTGCAAAATGGAGGAGTCCACCAAACCTTTGGCGATTAAGTACAGTCATGGAATTCATGTTGTTTATCTGGTTGATTTTTGCATCCATATGCTTATCTCACTCCTTGAGTTTTTACAGCAATCATCTCCAAAAACAGAAGGCTCTTCTATGCTTATAAATATGTGATTAGAGATTCTTTCTGTAACACGAAGATTATCATCTTTCTTCCTTGCCTCCCTATTTATGTCCTCTGTGTTTGCTAATAAAAAAGGACTTCCACCTTCCCATTGTAAGTGCCCACTGTAGAGAGTTGTGTGATCGTGAAAGCATTTGGTACTTTTAGGCCAGTGGATTGGTTCCACGACACAACTACTTTGTACCTAGTTTTTGTTGGTGTACTCCACCCAAAGCTTCTTTGCTGCCATTTCTTTCTACTTGCAATGTTCACCACATGATAAATTCCTTTGAGAAAGGACACACGACTATATGTACTGATATAAGCTAGGAGATAAAGATTGCTATAAGAACATGAATTTTAACAGTCCAAGTGCATACGGACATTCCAACACGGAGAAGTGCATGACATAGGGATGAAATGGTCAATAAAATATGTTGAACATTCCATTAAATTTGTAGAACTCGCCAACAAATGCTGAGTGAATACAGCTCAGGCTTGGACAAATGTTGAGTGGATGCAGCTTATACTTGGATGTACAACATGGCACAGTGATAGATATGGATTTTTTAAAGGGAAAAAGTTCAATATGTAAACCAGATTAAGGGGTCGTCCTTTGCTGTGAATAATCAAGGGTTTCAGGAAACTCAATCTATTACTATTCGATTGATTGGTTAAACACTACGTACCTCCTCCAAGATTTCTATTTTAGATGGACAAGAAGTCAAAGTTCATTGAGCCTTGATTGTTGAAACACTATGTATCCCCTCCAAGATCGCCATTTCAGGTGGGAATGAAGTCAAAGTTCATTAAGCCTATATTAGTTTGTGGTAATCCCACTACTGTATTGTAGACTTTTATTGATTGAGGAAGTTGATGTGTTGGTTGAAATTAACTATTGGAAGTAACTTTAGTTATGTTGTTGGCTTCACCCCTAGATTTATAGCAATTAGGTCTTTTGTTGAAGAATGGTATAGACAGTTCTTAACAGCAAGGCTCACTTACGTCAATATATCATATTCAAATCTGATTTTGCAAAAGATAGGGATTTCCCCCACAAGGGGCTCTTGGACTTAGGGGCTTTGGTATGTAACCAATGGTCTCTTGTTGACCTTTGAAGATTTCCATCCAATTCATGTTCCCTATTCCGGATCATTAAGGAACGGAAGAACGAGACTATTCAATCTTTCATCAACAAATATTAAAAAATTTACATATTGGTCTTTCTAACTTTGATGAAATAATATTGAGGACCAGATTTTTAAAAAATTAACAAATAAAACCTATGGCCTTTTTTGTCGGTGAATAGTTTGGTCAAAATGGAATACTCCAGTTGGCATGCTGATGTGGACGTGTACATAGCCAATATTACCCTTGAATTACTCATTTCCCTCCATCCCATGGACTTGATAACTATTGAAGAATTCAATAGCCAAAAAGCAACCTTTTTTCGTATTTAGCCCCCCTTCAACCCAAAACACACCCCTCTCCATCTCTTTCTTTTTTCTTCACTATATCTTCTTCCATTTAAGGCTTGGGTGCGTAGTAGGTGAATTTTTTTTTTTTTGTAATTAGTTAGAATACTAAAGATTTTTTTATTGTATCTAATGCATAGCTATGTGGACTTATTTTTATTTGCTATTTTAATTAGTTAGAATTTGTGCAGTAAAGGCAAAAGAACAATGCATAGCTATGTTGATTCTGGTGGAAGAGCCAAGTACATGGAATACGACATCAATATCTTGTGTTTGGAATGCAGGAGACTCATTGACATTATATTTCAAGGTCTCAAGATAATCTACGAAGATTGTTTTATAAATGCACAACCTTTTATAAGTTTATCAAATGGGCTACACCAAAAGAAGAAGAGGTAGAGGCATCAAATGGAGGAAGGAATTCTTATTTAGAAGAGAATGACACCACAAGTGATATGCAAATGGAAGTGAGGGATATTAAAATGACTATGAAGGACATAACTGCAAGCTGACTTTTGCTTTGACATATTAAGTGGAATCCATGTTCCTTACATTGTCAATCACATATTTGTGAAAAGCATAACATTAGAAGTCAATTACAAACTTCATGGTAATTAACTTGAAGCTTTGAAGTGTCCAAAAGAAATAATGCTCAGTAAGTAAATCTAAATGAACCCCAAAAGACATTGTTTTTGTAGCTATAAAACCAAAAGAACAAGATTCATAGGAATATTGAGCAACGGAAGCAAACTGTCGAGGCCTAAAAGTAAGCAACCAAACAAAAACTATCCAAGCAAAATGCTCCTCAGGAGAGTCACCAAGTGCACAAACTACAATGTGTAAACATGACATTAATGTCCAGTGCAATTACAAGGAAATAACAAGCTCATTACTGGCTGAAGAAATTATACACATAAGTTGCCTTGAATCAGATATTTGGGGGTAGGGGTGGGTAGGTGGCCTTCTATCTTTTGGAAACCCTACCATCCTTAGATGATCTTCCCCTAACCTTTTGTTTGGTTAGATCTTAGCTTTCTCCTCTTCTCAAACCTTAGCACCAAAGCCCCTCCCTTGGCTTCGGGGCTTTTGGAATCGTGCCCAAACTACTCAAGTATGCTGCATTTTATAGTGGAAGACCTCTTAAAACCCCTAGTCTTAGTGACATCTTTTCTCCTAGATGTCTCGGGCCTTCCATGTCATGGCTTCTCAATCGGTGGCGGGCTTAACTGATGTACATTCCTAACCTCCTAAATGGTCTCGAACTGGGTGCATCACCACACTATATGCCAATATGTACTTCTCTATGTTGCATGCCTCATGCACAAATGCCTTAGGGTCAAGTCCTTCCCTAAGGATTCATCTAATGGCATGTTTGTAGGGGATTCCTAAAATATCCCAAAACATACAGTCACAGTGGCTTGTGTTTAGGTTAATGGTAAAGTTTGTGTTGCCATCTTGCACAAGAAGCTCCCCCATCCCTGTTTACATGTCCAATTATCCAACCCACCCAGTTCATACCTTGGTAATCTCAACTCTCTTGGCTGTAATAGACATAAACTTGTAAGATAGCCTTGAGCAAGACCATGATGTGTTTATATTTGAACCTCTCAATCTGCCCATTAAAGCTTTTAACATAGCTTGTTATATTATCTAGGACTTTCTTGTCTTGGTCAAACATAAGCCTGCCCAATGCTCAATAGCCTCATCCATCAACCAATTGTGGGCATTATTGTTCTCCTTTTGTATCCTTTCCATTTCTCTAGTATGCACATAATGATTGTATGCATTTACAGTTGAGAAGAAAAGACTATGGAGTTTGGCACTTGATAGTTACAATTATGCATTAAGTATGCATTAAAAGAGATGGTCAATATTTTAGGTAATCAATAATTTGAAATACAATAAACACGTGGATAACCTCTTGCAAAGTCTCAATAGTAGTGTACTGCACATATTCTCCTGCAACATTAAGGGAATATCTCAAACATTCTTTTGATTAACCCCTGCATTTGGTCAATCAATTAATTTAAGATGCAATAAGCATTAAATTTTACAAAGAATAAGCAAAAATACAAATAATAGTTGATAGATAGTAACTAACCTTATGTTTATAAGAAATGAAAGTGAACTTGGAAATGTCTACATTCTCAAAGCATCTTCTCAAAGCCCTAAAAGAATAGAGCCAATTGGACTTGTTTTCCTGCTACACAACTACGTATGCTATTGGGAAATATCCATTATTACCATCCAGTCCTAAAGCTCCTAGCAGGACACGTTTGAAAAGGCCTTTTAAAAAGCACCCATTTACCCCAATGAAGGGTCTTTAGCTATTTAAAAAACCAATCACTGTAGACTTAAATTAAATAAAAATCCTTCTAAATAGAGGTGCACCTTCAAGAGACTAAGTAATATATGAACAAACTGACTCTGGGTTCTTTAACTTAATTTCCTTAATGTTCGGTAATAACCTTAACTATGACTCTTTATAACTACCTTTAATCTATTACTACAGTAGCTTCGTAGCTCTCCTTAATATATGATCCTTTGTCTCTATCCATATCTCTCTATTATCTTATCATACATATCACGTAGAGTAATACTTGGGTTTACCTTGTAATCTGCTACTAGGTGTGCTGCTATTTAGGAATATGAGGCAACATTATTGAAATTTTCCCTTGGACATTTGTAGTAGCCTCTAATGTTTTTGACATGCCATCTGATTCCGTCTCTCAGCTAAAAGCTTGAATTCTCTACTAACAGCCCTAATTTTTAAACCTCAAAATATTTCTAAATCTATCATTCCTGATCTTTCTCAAAGAGATTCCCTCTTGATGACATATTCTTTAATTACTTGGCTCCACTTTTCCTTGTCCACAAACATGTCCCCAAGAGGTAGGGAGATTTTTCCATCCTCATTTCTTGCCCACACCCCCTATCTAGTATATTTTGTTAAAGACATTCTTGATAACATTGCCATTGCCATCCACATTAAAAGAATCTACTTGTAGAACTGGTACATTTTCATTTATACTTACTAAAAAATTAAATTTTCAAACTGTACATCACTGTAATCATTTCTTTGCCTTCATTTTTCAAATATGTATAACTATCATCTCCCTTTTCACTTTCAACTATGCCTCCATCATAGTTAGAGTCTTCTTCATCAAATTCCTCATCATCACTAGTACACACCTCATCATTACTACCTTCACCAAAGTCATCAGCATCATCATCATCAATTTGGTGACTCTCCCTTTTTTTCCCTCTTTGTGTTCCTTAAGGGTTTAGTTCAGAGGCAGAAGTAGTTTGCTTCCTAGTGAGGTTTGTATATGGAGTTGGAGATTTATTGGTACAGGGGGATATTGAAGTTGCTAGATTAGGGGATTCGCTGCTGAAGGGTGAAGTTGGAGATGTCCAAATAGTAGATCTATTAGTGGAGAAAGAAGTTAGAGATGTTATTCTAGGAGATTTGGTAGTGGAGGAAGAAGCTATAAGGATACATCTAGGAGATTTTTTGATTGTAGGTGAATTTGGCAAATTATGAGCTATCACTCAAGGGGATTTTCTTATTGGAGAAGTATAAGTTAGAGATGCCAATCTACTTGATCTCTTATAGGTAATTTTCCTCTTTGTCAGGCTTGTAAGGTTGGATTTGGAGTTAGAATCATACTATCAATCATACAATCAGCCCACTTTTTAGCTTCACAAACAGTAGGTCGTCTTAAATTATGCATGTCTATTGAACTACAAATGTAATGAAGAATTTCTTCCTCAGTGCGAGGAGCATTCACCTTGGGGGGTTCATTTGTAGCAAATCTACTACTGGCATCGTCACGACTAAGAGGGGATCACTATTAGGCATAGATGCATTCTTCTTTGCATTTAGAAGTCCCAACATCTAGGTTATATAATAATAATTTGAAGGAGTTCTGTCTCTTGTGATGTGTATCGGAATCTCACCTATCTCCTTACCCCAAATTCTAATAACATGCAACCAAGCATCATCATGTTCTAGTTTGCATCTACTCCTTGAATTATATGTTGAATACTATATATCTATATACTCAGGAAGTTCCACCTCACAATTGTCATGTAACACTCTATAGTTTCTATAAAAGTCGTAGATGTTATACTCGTCATCTAATTGCACATCCCATTTTTTCACATTCAGATTTTATAATGTAAACCTAACACCCTTGAACAATCATCAATAGCCACCTACATATAGAAGATTATGCAACTCCTAGTAAATATAAGAACCAAACAGCAAATAAGCAAGAATTATAACTTTATCTTGGTATGAATTACCAATACTAATTGCACAACTTGTATTACCAAATTCACATTGTAGCTTTGAGTAATTGCAACTAAATTAAGCAGTTTCTAAGTACAATTCATACAAAACAGTACGAAATGCATAATACTAATCAAGATGCTGCAATATTTAATTTATTGCTAAGATAAATTTTGTAAAATAATATTCCCAATTACCAATTAAAAAACACTTAAGTAAACCCTAGCTTACTATAAAATATACAAAGTCAGACAATAGTTACCTTTACATTCTTTATCTTGTCCTTTTCATCCATATTTCACGAAGTCAGATGGGCTTTTTTAGCCTTCAACAACCAACTGGGCCACACATACATGCGTTCAAGATGTAGGCTTCGATGCTTCTGACTGTGGCTGAGGTCGAAGTTAGATCTTGTAGGGTTTTGGATAGACAAGAAAAAGAGATCTCACTAGTTCACTTGGGAGAACTAAGGGGTTTAAAGGGCTTGTTGTTGCATATGCTAAATGCAACTATGATTCTTACGAAAGTGAGTTAGATTCCCAGGTTAGTTTTTCTTTTGTTTTGCTCATGGATGAGCAAAAGATAGGTGTGAGGAGTATTTATTCGATACTAGATCATCGTATTTTACATGCCTATCTCGCTTAGTTAGCTCGTATAATAACATAATTTTTAGGATTTTTACTTATTTTGTTTACTTTTGTAGGTAATAAAATTAATCAAGCAAATGTCGTGAAAAAGTGCAAAGATGGATGAGAAAAGCACAGAAATCGCAAGGCAAGAAGGACGACGGGCATCCAAGGCTAGCAACACCAACCGTCGCCACAACTTCCAGCAAGATAAGGAGTGCTGATGGTTGGTCGTCGCCTGGACAACAGGCCATCACCCCTGTCTGTACCTGCCGCTCGCCCAATTTTCTATTTAAATGATGTTTTGGACATTTCTTCAAGGAAGAGCTCGCATGTACTTAGGCAAGTTTAGCTTAGGTTTAGCTAACAAAACCCCAAGAGGGGGAATTAGATTAGGGAGATTAGGATTTGTTTGGATGGATTTTGGATTCAGGACTGTGGATTTGATCTTCATTTAATCAAGCCTAAGTTTTCTCTTCTCTTTCTCTCTCTATTCATATTTTGTTCTTGTTTGGAGTTTGTAAGCTTCGTTCTTGTGTTTGATTTTGTTTGGTTTAAATGTTTAGTTTTTATTGTTAGTATATGTTCAATTAGCTTGATTAGAATATATAAGTTCCATTCGTTCTCCTCTCTAGTTCATATTTGTTTTCATGTTTACTAGAGTAGTTATGGTGTGATTCATGACATTCTTATGATGATTAGTAGCTAGTTTTTGTTAGCCTGGATTGTGATTAGCCTCTTTTAATTAGCCTTAGATTAGACCTAACCACACCCAATTTATGCTTCGAACTTATAGTTTTCTTTCATGCCCACCAAGTGCTCGATGAAATGCTTAAAAGAGCTTTCATTCATAGTTTTAGGTGAATGACTTATGCCGAGAGGTGAGGTTAATTAGTTAGCGTAGGGGAGAGAATAGCCAGGATTTGAACATGAAAATATTCCAGATCCTATCTAGGTCCGAGGGTTGCTAATCTTGTGGCCTAATTAGGCTAACCCCATGAAAATAGGTGGTTAGACTAATTAAACTAGCTCATAACCTTAAGAGATGACTTGAGTGGCTATCGATAGTGCAACTGATCATCCTTAATTATCTGTATAGATTAGGTAGCTTAGTGCTTGTCCTGATTATTTGGTTCATTAATTGGTCAAATCATAATCCAAGCCTCTTTTTGTTTGCTTATTAGCTTAATTTAGTTTGTCATTCTTTCCTTTTCACTTAGCCTAGCTTGAAAACACTTAAGCTAACTCTGGTACTTGAAATCCTACTCCCAGTGGATGACACGCCTAGTACTTGATGATAAACGTTATAGTTGGGGTTACAAATTTAAAACTTCAATTTTTTCCGACTAGGTTTTTAGTGCTGTTGCTAGCGAGTTGGCATTTTTTAATATCGAGGTTACTTGAACATTCAAGACTAGGCCTTTTGAAAATCCCAAAAAAAAAAAATTAAAAAATCAAAACTTTTGAAAAAAATGGCTATTTTCCGTTTACCCCAATTTGAACATGAGCCTATTTGGCAATATTTATCTGGATTGAATTATCATCGTGCTCAGTATATGCATTTTATGTATGAAAAATGAAAAATATGCAATGTTGTGCACAAAGGGATAACATATAAGACCCGATCTACTCTGTAGTCCATGTATTATGGTGGTTTGTGCTATTTAAATGTTGAATGATATGTTGGACTTGTTTGAGTCTCTAGCTTGGTAGCAATGGTAACATGAGAGTGTTAGTGAGTCTTTTGTATGCCATTCGCCCATTCCCTATGGTTTGCACACTCAGTCTCTATGTTTAGATCAGTTTAGGGATTTATTTCATCATCATTCCTTTTACTCTCATGTTGTGTG
The DNA here is from genome assembly GCA_029747015.1 of Carnegiea gigantea. Classification (NCBI taxonomy): domain Eukaryota; kingdom Viridiplantae; phylum Streptophyta; class Magnoliopsida; order Caryophyllales; family Cactaceae; genus Carnegiea; species Carnegiea gigantea. The sequence continues at coordinate 1,125,759 of JAKOGI010000073.1, forward strand.
CTCCTATTTCCAATCGTTTGACCATGATATAAATTCTTATCCCTATTATGATGTTTCTGATGAATGGTATGCTAAGCTTGATGCCATGATAGAGACATTGAATGAGCGACATGAGTATTTTGTTGGTGAGATGAGGGAGTGCGGTATTTGCATGGGACTGACCCTGGTCTATCTTCCCATAAACTTGAGGTTAGTCTCTACGATAATTATGAGTATTCTCTTCCCCTGGAGCCCAATTTTATGGCTCATACGTCTTTGACTGGCCTAGAGGAAGTGATTGATCGTCCCTTAATCTCTTTACCCTTTGTCGCTTCATCCTTGTTTAGCACACCTAGAGACACTACCATTGGTGTTGTCACCTTACTTGCTTCTCCCCTTCCTTTAGCTCAGTGCATGGAGTTAGAAATGGGTGAGTCTTCTAAAGGTGATGCTAGTTTTGTTACATGTGGTTTGCTTGATTGGTCAAAAGAACCCACTTTGGTGGAGCAATTTCTTGAGATGATGGTATGGCGGCTGGTGCCACTCCTAACATTGCGTATATAGACCCCATTTGCACTAAGTCACTTGACTTAGCCCCCATTTCATCCCTCTTGCTTCCCACTACCCCCCTCTCATTTGCATGTATTTCATGAGTCCCTAGGTGACAGCAAAGGCTGTGCTCCCTCCTTTAACCTATATTGTGCGTACCCAGATGACGTGCCTAGAAAGATCATATGGACTACTGTTTTGACTATGTAATTGATTTTTCTATAGCATTTGGCAAGTTTAAGAAGGCACTAACTATCTTTGCTATGATCTTATTAGTGTTCTCTTACTCACATCATTTTGAGATGCATGCAACAACATATGATAAGCTTTTACGAGCTTTAACTGCATCCCAGCTGAAGATTCGAGTCTTGAGAGACGAGGAGGAGTGGATGATGCTCATTAGGCCTCCATAGCACCATCTTATAGAGGCGTAGTTTGGGTACAATCAGTACCCGATCTAGTATACTCGTTCTAGCTCTTCTTTCCATTTCTTATTTTTGTTTTCTTCTTTTTCCTTTTATCTATGGATATTAGGTTGTGTTTTGTTAATGATCAATTTTGAGGTGAAACTTGGGATGTTGTGAAGCCAATTGATGGCTCTAATCGCCTTGTGTGCCTTTTGTGCATAGTTGTGTTTTATTGTTGGTGGCATTGTTAGATGTATATATATTCGTTATTGGTGGTGTTAGTTTTCTGTATATGTGTATTCTTGTTGATAATTAGGAAAGTTTGTGTTTTGGGAGGAGTGTGTTAGCTTGTGTATATGTGTGTTGGTTGAGTATTCTTATGTGTTTATTTTGTTTTGTATTTTGTACGTTTTGTGGTTGTTGTGACACCTTGGCTGTCAATGAGGACATTATGAGATTTCAGTGTGGAGGTAGGGAAGTCATATACTCTTTCCGTATATTTTTGTGTAGTTTTTCAATTGTTGTATATTTTTTCTTATTGGCTTTGCAGGACTTTTGTGCCTCTATGATTGGTTTTTGATCTTCGATGGCTTGGTTGCTAGCTTGTACGTAGGTCGAATATGCATAATGGAACACTTATCTACTATGTGATCTCCAGTTTCTCACAATAACCCAGTTTTACATGTGCGATTTTGTACGTATCTTGTATACTTGACCATTGACTTTTGGCGTTAGTTGCTGAAATTTAGGTTTGGGGACATTTTACTTGGGTAACTGACTTTCAGCTTTGCAGCCAAAATGAGAAAAGAAAAAAAAAAAGAGAGAAAAACAAGAAGTGTAAAAGTGAGTTTAACTCTAGTACCTCTATTTGGTCTTGAATAAGTGCTTTGCACATTCAAATAAAACCCCTAAATAGTGAAGCAATCCAAATGTGTGCTAAGTTGTTCCTCCACGAGTTTAGGGCCTAATAAGTCAAGAACTACCACCTAGGCAAAAAAGCATAAGGAGAAAAGTGAAAAAAGAAAAAAATAAATAAAAAGGAGCAAAATTATGATATAATAAAAGAGAATTATAAATCAAGTGGACATGACCTTTTGCCCAGTTTTAGCCTAGTATTAAGAGTCAATACACTTTGCACGAAGCACCAAGGTGTACAAATCGTGTCATAGTGTTGAGTGCGGTGAAACATAAGAGTTAGGATGCATTTATAGCCTATGTGTGTCTTAAATGTATGTTTTTCTTTCATATGGCTTAGTAGCTAGGTTATTAGGGTAATAAAATTGATCTAGATGTGTACATGTTTTTCCCTTTGCCTTGTATATATGCCTTGCTTTTTAAAAACATCCAAAAATATTTCAAAAATCTTGTGTATATATCTTCTGCAAACTCTCACGAAACCTCCCTCCTCCACTTGGTGGAACTAGGGGTTTAAAAGGCTTGTCGCATGTGCTAAATGTAACCGTGATTCCTACGAAAGTGAGTCAGATTCCTAGGTTAGTTTTTCTTTTGTTTTACTTGAGGGACGAGCTAAAGATGGGTGTGAGGGTATTCGTTCGGTAACAAATCATCATATTTTACATGTTTTTCTCGCCTAATTAGGTCGTACAGTAATGTAATCCTTAGGATTTTTACTTTTTTGTTTACTTTTGTAGGTAATAATATCAATCGAGCAAACGCCGTAAAAAGGAGCAAAGATGGACGAGAAAAGCACGGAAATTGCAAGGCAAGAAGGACAAGAGGCGTTGGGGCCCGACAGCACCAACTGTCGCCCATTGTTTGTGCCTAATCAGTCGGCCGATTTTCTATTTAAATGATGTTTTGGGCATTTCTTCAAGGGAGAGCTTGTGTGTTCTTGGGCGAGTTTGGCTTAGATTTAGCCAATAAAAACCCTAATAATGGGAATTAGATTAGGATGATTATGATTTATTTGGATAGATTTTGGATCCAAGATTGTAGATTTGATCTTCATTCTATCAAGTCTAAGTTTTCCTTCTCTTTCTCTTTCTATTTTATGTTTTGTTCTTGTTTAGAGTTTGTTAGTTTAATTCTTGTGTTTGATTTTGTTTGGTTTAAATGTTTAGTTTTTATTGTTAATTCATATTTAATTAGATTGATTATAATAGATTAGTTCCATTCTTTCTCCTCTCTAGCTCCTGTTTGTTTTCATGTTTGCTAGATTAGTTGGAGTTTGATTTTGTGACTTTCTTGTGATGGTTAGTAGCTAGTTTTTATGGGCTTGGATTTTAATTAGCCTTTTAATGACTAATTAGTCTCAGATTAGGCCTAACAATACCCAATTTATGCTCTCAACTTACAATTTTCTTTCATACTAGCTAAGTGTTCGATGAAATGCTTGAGAGAGCTCTCATCCATATTTTTGGGCAATTGACTTCTGCTGAGAGGTGAGGACTTTTAGCTAGTAAGAGGAAAGAATAGTTGGGATTTGAACATAAAAATAGTCCCGATCCTAGCTAGGTCCGAGGGTTACTAACCTCATTGTCTAATTATCTTAACTCCATGAAAATAGGTGGTTAGACTAGTTAAACTAGTTCACGGCCCTTGAGAGATGGCTTGGGTGATATTCGATAGTGCAACTGACCATAGCTAATTGTCGATATAGATTAGGTAGGTTAGTACTCATCCTGATTACTTAGTTCATCAATCGGCCGAATATCATAACCCCAAGCTTTTTTCTGTATGTTTGTTAGCTTAGTTTAGTTTGCCTTCCTTTTCTTTTCACTTAGCCTAGCTTGAAATACTTAAGCTTACTCCGGTACTTGAAACCCAACCCCCAGTGGATGACACCTCAAGTACTCGACGATAAACCTTGCACTTGGGGTTACAAATTTAAAACTTCAATTCTTCCAATCAAATACAGGGGTGCAGCCAACGCAGGACATAAAGGAAGGACTAAAATCATGCAATCAATGGTCCACAATCTTAATCCTCGCTCTCCACACACTTCTATCTTGAGACATGTCCTCTATCGATCCTATAAACTTCAAATCATATTTAATCACCTTGTTTCAACTTTTTCTTGGCCGTCGTCTATCTCTTCTACATTATGAAATATTAATCGTCTCACACTTCCTGACTGGTGCATCTACACTCCTCCTCTTAATATGACCAAACTATCTTAGCCTAGTCTCTTTTAACTTATGCTTTATTCCTAATTCTATATAATCTTGTATAGCCACACATCCATTGGATCATTCTCATTTTTGTTGCCATTAACCTCCGGACTTGAGTCTTACCGATTGGCCAACACCCTAAACCATACAACAAAGCTGGTCTAACTACTATACGATAAACTTTCCCTTTTAATCCTATGAAATTTTTTTTTTTATCACACAATACTTTGGAAACATTAACTTCCATTTTTACCATCCCACTCTAAAACATTGGTTGATATGTTCATCAATATCTCCTTTCTGTTGAATCATTAAGCCTAAATACCTAAACCTCTTAACCCTTAGTATTCCTACACCACCAATGGTGACTTCCTCACTACCTTGTTCCTCACCATTGAACCGACATTTAAGTCTTTGGTGTTGGATCTACTCAATCCGCTATACTATAAAGTATGTCTCCACCATTCTACTTCATGTTAAGTATGTTCCTGGTCTCATCGATTAAAACAATATCATTAGCAAATAGTATACACCATGATACCTTGTCTTGAATCTCTTTTATGTGCTCATCCATAACAATAGTGGCATGCAACAGGCTTAAAACTGCACCTTGATGGAGCCCAATGTCAATAGAAAAGTCCTCTGTCTCCCCTCCTGAGGTCCTCACACTTATTTTAACTCCCTCATACATTTCCTTGATTGCTCGAATATACACCAGCTATACCCCTTTCTTCTCTAAACACTTCTAAAATACCTAATGCGGTACATTATCATATGCTTTCTCTAAATCTATGAACACCATGTGCAGATCCTTTCTTCTATCCCTATATAATTCCATGAGCCTTCTTATGAGATTGATTACTTCCGTAGTCGATCTACCTAGCATAAAACCAAGCAAGTTTTCTGAAATCAAAATACCCCTCCTCAACCGTCTCTCAATCACCCTTTTTCACAACTTCATAGCGTGACTAAGCAGGTTAATACCTCTATAATTATTACATTCCTCAACATCACTGTTACTCTTGTAAAGTGGAATGATTGAACTGATTCTCCATTTACTGGGAATCTTTACAGTTATTAGGATGACATTAAAAAGCTCTTTTAACCATTGTGATCCCTCTTTCCAGCCTCCATCTTTCCTAATGTGCCTCTAACCTCTTCTTTACTGATATGGTTGCATAACCTATAGTTTTGTCGCCCCTCTTGATACCTTCTCTCATTGCTCATAGAACTCTCACTCATCTCGCCATTAAAGAGCTTATAAAGTAATTCTGCCATCTCTCCCTTATTTTTGCTCCTTCAACTAACACCTTACCATAACCATCTTTGACGCACTTTATGTTACCTAAGTCTCGCGTTTTCTTCTCCCTAGCCCGTGCTAACTTGAAAACCTCCTTGTCACCGTCCTTAGTCGTCAGCCTCTGATAAACCCTTTCATAAGCATTGTTCTTTGCTATAGTGACAACTTTCTTTGCTATCTTTTTAGCAGTCCTATAGTTAACTTTATTAACGTCTTTTTCTCCATCAGTACTACTATTGCTTAGGCGACATATGCATATTGTTTCTCACATAACTTTCTCCTTCACCTCTTCATTCTACCACGAAGCTCCTTTTATTCTGTCTCCACCTCCTCCAGAGCTTCCTAAGACTTCATTAGCTGACCTTTAAATGCACTATGATCTAAAATAAGAAAACTATTGAAAGGAATGTAATTGCATTCCTGCTTTAGGAAACTGTGTTCTTTGGTATATTATGCAATGATTGAGTATGAAAATGGAAAATAGTCAAACTAGCCCATAGACAATCCCAATGATTAATGACAAGAATGGTTTCTAGAATGACAAGAATTAGTTAGTGATCCTGCTCTAGCAAGAGCCATCGGGTTTTATAACATTTATCATCAAATGTGGGCATTAATTGAACAAGAAAGAATACTAATGCATTATAGGAACACTACTTTTATTTATCATAATGAGTTTAGCAAATAGGTGAAAGTAGAGGGAGCTACTTCATAGGATGGTTTTGATTAGCTCTTTGATGCTAGAGCTGAAGATTATTATCAGAAAAAGAAAAGAAATATCTTTATAAATTATTTAAAAAATGGGATCTAGAGCATCTTCAACTTGATAAAGATTTTAATGATTATTAAGATAATGATAGACTGAAAGGCATTATTGGAGATGAAGGTGATAAGTGCTTATCGTATATATCATTTTAGGGTCATTTTACTGCATTTTTAGAATAATTATGTGCCTTAAGTTAGCATTTATACTCCCATTCTCGATTTATGCTTGGGTATGCTTGTTTGATGATATTTGCAGGAATTTGGACCATTTTGACCTGGAATTTGACCCTCATTTGAGTATATTTTGACTCCCCACAGATGCCGATGAGATGTTATGCCTATGGAGCAAAAGAAGAATAGAAATTTGGTTCCAACCAAAACAACGGTCCGACCGTGGTGAGCTGTGTAACTATGGCCTCTTCGTTTTCATTCGGCTGTGTGGCTGAGAATCCTTATGTTCTTCTTTATAAACTCGACCCTCAGAAGCAGAAACAAGGAGAAGTATAGCATTGATAGTTCTTTTGCTTCCTAAAATTTTACTCTTTTTAGTTAGGATTTTTAGTTTGATTTTTGTGTAATGAGAAATCTTGAGTGAAGAGTTCGGTTTTGTTAGCAGTTTGAAGACTTTATTAAAGATTTTCTTTCTCAAACCCTTCCCTCTCAGATTTTGCTGAATCAATCAGTTAGTTGTTTAATTTTTAATCATGAGTGAGTAGCTTATCTTGTCTAGGGATTTGTTAGTTAATGCAAGCGTATTGGATCATGTTATAATCAATAGAATTATGCTTTTGTTTCATGGTTGGTTTGTTTCGTTTTGTAAAGTGATTATCATGTTATGAGTGAATTTTGGCCAAATTTTGCTTGCACCCTTGAAACAATTGAATGAAAAACTGAAAGGTGAAATTTGATTGTTAGACTTCTTGATAAGACCTAGTATAGTGATGACTCGAAAGAGAGATTTGCATGTTGGGAGAGAGTAACTAAAAATATTTAACTTGGATTAGGACAAATTAGTTTGAAAGAACAACTTTTGGTTAGTTTAGGCAATTTGGTTGATTTCGAAAGAATAGACTAAATTCTAGATAGATTGCAATTCCTTGAAATTATCCGATTAGAGAAAAAAATGCATGTTAATCATATTGATCCAACACCTTTCTTAACTATATAAATCCCAAGGCATTTCTTCTTGATTGCATTTAGAATCAGCTACTTAGAAATTGTTAAATCAAATCCTCGATTAAGTTATTGCTTAGCATTTTCTGATAGAAATGACTGGATAGATTACTTTGGTCCCTGAGGATGATATTTTATCTATACTACGACACTCATGCTCTTGTGGCAGTGGTCAAGTTTTTGGCGCCGCTGGGGACCAATTTGGTAACTATTGAGTTAGTCTTACAAAAATGACTAAGTATTTTATTTTTTGTCCTTTTTTTATATTTTCTTATTTGATTGCGTTAGTAGTGTTGGTGATGGTGCTTGCAGGAATCTTCCATGTTTGTCCAAAGTCCCTTGCTATACAAACCTAGATCCTGAGATTGAGAAGACTTTCTACTTAAGGAGGAAGAAGCAAAAGGTTGAAGAATAAAGACGTGAGGTAAGAAGAACTTCAACAACTATGGTGGGAGGAGGAGATGACCAAAGGAGGACGCTTAGGAATTTTGTTACCCCTGGAGTCTAAGGAATCACCTTAAGCATCGTTTGCCCTAACGTTGACGTAAACAATGTTGAGCTCAAGCTGGCTCTCATTTCCATGGTGCAACAACCTAGTTTGGAGGCACCCCTTTAGAAGACCCGAATTTACACCTCTCGGTCATTTTAGAGGTATGCGACACGTTGAAGCTTAACGGAGTCTCCACGGATGCCATTCGACTGCGATTATTTCCCTTCTCACTAAGGGATAAGGCAACAACTTGGCTGCATTCTTCGCCTTTAGGATATATCACCACATCAGATGAGATTACCATAGTGTTCCTTGCCAAGTTCTCCCCTCCGAGCAAAACAGAAAGTTTGAGGAATCAAATCACCAGCTTCACTCAAAGGGATGATAAGATGCTCTATGAGGCTTAGGAGCGGTTTAAGGATCTGGTGTGTTTATGCCCCCATCATGGTCTTCAACGATGGATGATTATTCAAGCTTTTTATAATGTTGTGATCCAACCTGTATGGTCCATTATCGATGCGGTGACATGAGGAACTTTGATGGATAAGATTGAAGACGAGGCCTATAATTTGATTGAGGAGATGACACTCAATAATCTCCAACGGTCCATCGAACGAGACCAACCCAAATGGGTTAGAGGTAAGCTTGAAGTTGATGCATTTACTTCGCTTTTCGCTAAACTTGATGCTATGACTCAAAGGTTGGACTGTACAAATGTTAATACTGTGAATTCTAGTACCCCTTCCCCATGTACAATTTGTAGTTCTAATGAATATGTGACTTTGAATTGTCAAGTTGGAAGTCTTTTTTCTCAAGATTCTAGTGAAGTCAATTATATCCCAAACTTCAACCCGAGACCGACCAATAACCCTTACTCTAGTACCTACTATTTGAGTTAGAGGAATCATCTAAATTTCTCATATAGGTCTAATCCAAACGGTCTAAATATACCTTCAATGAATGCTAGGCCACCCCTTGATTTTCAAAAGCCTCTTTTCCCTCTACAAGTTCCCAAAAGTCTAATTTAAAGACTATGATGGAAAGTATGCTAATGGCACAACAAAAGTAAGATGAGTATATTAAGCAATTAGCCTCTAAGATTGATGTGCTTACTAGCCACAACAAGATATCGGAAGCTCAAATTGCCCAACAAGCTAGCTTTTCATCTACGCCCTCGAATATACTTCCTAGGAAGCCCGAATCTCACCCTTATGAGCATTGTAATTGTGTCATCTCGAAGGAAGAAGTAGAGGACTCTATTGACCCTGAGGACATACCAATTGAAGAGGATAGAGAAATAATTATGGTTGAGAGTTAGGAGAGGAATTATGATGGCAAAGCTGCCACATTCATAGAGAATAAAAGTGTAGAGATCCCCACCATTTTTTCACTAAGTTGTCTGACCTAGGTAGCTTCTCTATCCCTTGTATTATAGGAACGGTGGAAATTGAGAGAGCCTTATGTGATCTAGGTGCAAGCATTAGTTTAATGCCTTACTCTTTATTTCATAAGCTTTACTTAGCGTCATTACAACCCGCACACCCTTTTCACTACATTTAGCAGACGGTTCTGAAGCTCAATCCATAGGCAAATTAGAAGATGTGCCAGTTAAAATAGCAGAGATTTGGGTATTGGAAAGCTTTATCCTAGTTGATATGACCAAGATTGATGATGCCTAAACTATTCTATACAGGCCCTTTATGGCTACTGCAGGTTGCCATATTGATGTAAGAAAGGGGCGTATAACATTTGAAGTGCAAGGGTTCTATGCTATGTTCTATTATATGAAGGAGAAAATGGTTTCTCCTAATTCTTCTCTATTTGATGAATTTCCCCCTTCCCATGAGATTGACATGGAGTGACATCTTGAATTGTGAAGATCCTTCTGACTTTGACTGGATTTCTATTGAGGACCCGACCAAAGGTATGTTAAGGTAGAGTTTGCTACTCAGATGCCACCTAGCATACCCAAGGTTGAGGCTCATCCTTCTAATGAGTTTACTATGAGCCACTATTGCAGGTTTGCTCAAGTTGTTCTCTCTTTGCCCCATATGGAAGGATTTGATGCAGATTTTGATTTGGGGGTTGAACAAGGTGACAGTAGCTAGTCTGATGGGCTACATAAGAAATTTATCCTATTTGCTGATAGTGCTTTATGGCATCAGTTGATGACGAAGAAGAACCTTCAACCAGAGCTTTTAAGATAGTACTTTTGATTGAAGAAATTTAATAAACATAATGTCTATACACTCATAGATCCGAATCAAGCATAGAAGTATGGTCAAGCTCTTAAGCTTAAAAGAGCGCTTCTTGAAAGGCAACCTTAGCCCCTTTTCTTTCTTAGCTTTGATTTTCATGATTTTTTTTATAGTTTTTCTGAAAAAAAAAAGAAAAAAGAGAGAAGGATAAAAAATAGAATATAGAAAAAAAAAAAGGAGATAAAAAAACAAACGAAAACAAAAAACAAGAGGGAAACAAAAATGTTGGCACCAAGGCCAGTAACCCAGAACTGCAGCCATGGGGTGCTAAACCGGCAACCAAAAACTTTTTTTGGTGTTAGCAGACACCATGGTTCGCCCGTTTGCCACCGCCATGGATCATTGTGACTGTCATTGGTTTTGACTGCGGTGACCCTCTATTTTCACCAAAATTCATCTTCTTCTTCGAATCTTTCCATCTCTACGTCTTTCTTTCTCTCTCTATGTCCACCATTACAAAACCCTCAATCCTCCCTCATTTCTTCTCATTTTTACTCCATTTTCACTCAAAATCCTTCCTCTTTACTTGACCCCTCTCTTTCTTCCACCAATTTCATCTCTTTTTTCTTCTTCTTCTTCTTCAAACTCATCTCACCTTCACCTTCACCCATCTACTATAACCATCTTCTTTTCACTCTATTTCTTCTTTGCTTTACTTAAATTCTTCATTTTTCTTCCTTAAATTTATTATTTAGGTTTTTATTTCAATTTTTATTTCATTTTGCACCAATGGGACGAACCAAGAGACAAAGGAGTGTCAAAGAGGTCAGATCATCAAGCTAAGCACCGTCTCGACCTCAATGGACCTCCCGAACCTCCACCAATGCACGAGCCCAAGGTAACATTCCTCGTCCTCTTGGTTTAACCAACCCCAATCATATTGCTAGACATAATTGTTTGAATGAACGCATGATTGTGGCAACTCGTTATTATGATAAGGAATTGTTAGCACGTTTAGAAATGTTAGATGATATTAGGTGGTTGTTTACATAGGGTGGTATGGGACACTTCATAGAAATAAAAGAGCATACATACCGGGACCTAACCTTAGAGTTCCTGAGTGCACTCTATGTCGAGGTCACTAGAGGGCCTCAATGTCAAGCCAGGGACATTTCATTTTATTTGCAAGGACAATTATATGAGTTAAACTTAGGTACCTCCAATAGTATATTCAGTTATCCACCTAATATGGATTTACCGAACCAATAATTCCCTCGTGAATTCAACCCAAATGCATTTTGGGGTTAGCTTTTGGGGAGTGTTAGGTGCAGCACTAGTTTATCCAAGTGCACACATATAGGAGCCCTTGCATTCGAGTAGCTCAGCATATCCTAGCTTGCTGTTTCTTTGCTCGGGATGATAGTCTGAATTTTCCGAGATTATCTGAGTTGTATTCCTTGTCTTGTATGCTTGATGGTGTCTAGCTTGACCCCGGGTCGTTTTTGGTCAGGCAAGTATATAATGTTATTGTTAGCACTAAGGGTAGGACAGCCATATGTGGTATTGTGACAACTATTGCTAGATTTTTGGATATTGAGTCCAACCTGAGGATAGAGTCTTTGGTCTGAGCAGCTTGATCAAGCTGCCTTTGAGATCATAAACTTCTGCAAAGTAGAAACTGGGCGATTGTGCTAGATTTACCCTGGGGATCGACTTCTGCCGCTTCCTAATGTTGATCGAACCATCTTATTTCACCGGGTTAACCTTTATTGGGTACCTGGCGATGCCAAGGTTGTTCAGCCTGCACTCCCTCCAACACTTATTGTAGTCAAGTCGGACCTAGCTCTTCCTTCCAACCACCCCCTACTGACTATGCCAACCTGCAAGCCACCCTTAGGTCTATTTGGGAGGAGCAAGTATCCCTTCGAGCTTATATTGCTTCTAAGAACGCTGCTCTTCGTAACTTTGTCCAAGGGCGCCACGATAAGCTCCGTGTGATGCTTGCTACCTAGACTCAATATTTTCAGGACCATAGGGCTTGTTTGCATATCTCTTATAGCCAACGACCCCATCCTCGTCCCCCACCTACTTTCTGATTGTTTTTTGCTACTCTCTTACCCCTTTTCTACTATGTACCCACATTGAGGGCAATGTGTAATTCAAGCATGGGGGAGTTAGTTCTTACATTTGGCATCTGATGCGTTATTTGGTTTGGTGTGCTTGTTATTCTATGTGTTATTTATGATAGTTTTTGGAGTTTTATTGTAGGTTTTAATTTATTTGGTTAGAACCATTTTAGAAGTATATTTAGTTTTTGTTCTTTTTCTTTTTCATTATAGATTGCATTTTAGGTTTCTTTAGTTTCTTTTGATAATTTTTGCATTTTTTTAGGAATTTAGATTGCATTTCATTATTAGGAGCATACATATAAAAATTAAAAAAATTAAAAAAATGAAAAGAATAAAAAAAGGGAAAAAAATCCTCTAACGATGATCTTTGTAGACTAGGTGGACTTCTTTGGCTTAGTTTGATCCTTTGATTTGCCTAATTGTATATAAAAATGTTTGAGAATGAGTTTGCAAAAATGAGCTTCATGTTTTGACCATATGTTTAGTGCGAGTTGATTACCCTATGACTCTTTAAATGAATTTTGGCGTGTGTTTACTAATGAGTTAGTTATGACCTTGGTAGATGTCCTGTGAGGCTTTGAGCTTTTAGAGACTATTTATCAATTTAGTCTCATGTTTCTTTCATCTGTGACTCTTCCTTAACATTATTTCTCTTGAACTTGCTTTGATTCTCATTCAAGTTCACATTTTGCATATGCATCTACGCAATATGAGTGAGGCATTCTTTGACTTGTCTAACCCAATTACCAAATAGCCATCTTTGTTGCGTATTATATCCATTGCTAGCCCCTTTTAACCTATATCCACTTTTTTTGATTTGAACCTCCTACTATAGCCTATGGCCAAATGATTATCTCTCCCCTAAGCCAGGACTAGAAGAGCATTTTATTCTATTGCATCAAGTTTGATTGGGAACTAGTAAGGTGTATTGAGATCTTTTTAGTAGACCTGGTTGTTTGGTGAAGGGATGTGTGATCTTGTTTGATAAAAGAAAATCCCTAGTCTTTTTGTACAAAGTTTAGAGATGAGTTGAGATTCAAAGTTTGGCATGGATTTCCCGTGGCTAACTCTTTAGGGGGGGAATAAACAAACACAAAAAAAAGCATAGAAAAAGAAAAAAAAAGAGAGAACAATATAAAGAGTGTTATCCTTATTAGGATTGTAAAATTTTTATGACTTTCAACCCTTTGTCTCTTCAATTGGGGATGCATTTTGTCACTGAATTATATTGGTCTAGGGAGGATGTTGTATGATACATTGGAAACGTTTAGCTCTTAGTTTATGGCTTCTAGCTCCACATTTATAAAATATTTGTTCTCCTCTTACCTTTACCCATAACCCCATTACAACCTTATGAAAGTCCTCATGATTGTCTAGTGTGTTTGCATTTTAGTGATGGCGAACTAGAGAGTCTTGTCAAGCTGATAGTAGATTTGAGTCTATAGAATAAGAATTGAGAGAACCTTCACATATTACTTTTTCAAACACATGAGTGATGAGTGTCACATGACCATAGTGAGGTTTTACCGGCATTGCTAGCTCTATTTGCTTCATATGCTGAATGATTGTATTTGATTATTTTGGGGGGTTGATTCAAATTTGACATTGTGGTATAGCAAGTGGTTTTTGAAAATTTCATTCTCTAGTCTGTTTGCTAAATGATTTTTGCATCTTTTTGGGCTAACTTTGGATCAGCTTTACCATTGAAATGCTACCTAGTCTATCCTAAGGAGGTTTTGAATAATTTTTTGTTTTAGCGTTGCTTAGTGACAAGCAACAGTTTAAGCATGAGGGAGTTCGATAAGTGCTTATCGTATATATCATTTTAGGTCATTTTGCTACATTTTTAGGAAAATTATGTGCTTTAAGTTACCATTTATACTCATATTCTCAATTTAGGCTTCGGTATGAGTGTTTGATGATATTTGTAGGAACTTGGACCATTTTGCCCCAACATTTGACCCCCATTTGAGTATATTTTGACCCCTCATGGATGCCTATAAGATGTTATGCCTGTAGAGCAAGAGAAGAGTAGAAATTTGGGTGCAGCCAAAACCACGGTCCAACCGTGGTGCCTGCCACGGACTGTGGTGGGCTGTGTAACTATGGCCTCTTCATTTTCCTTTGGTTGTGTGGCCGAGAATCCTCATGTTCTTCTTTATAAACTCATCCCTTAGCTACAGAAACCAGGAGAAGCATAGCATAGATAGTTCTTTCCCTTCCCAAAATTTCACTCTTTTTAGTTAGGATTTTTAGTTAGATTTTTGTGCAAGTGAGAAATCTGGAGTGAGGAGTTCGATTTTGTTGATGGTTTGCAGACTTTGTTGAAGGCTGTCTATGTCAAACCCTTTCCTCTCAGATTTTGCTGAATCGATTGGTTAGTTGTTTAATTTTTAATCATGAGTTAGTAGTTTATCTTATCTAGGGATTTGTTAGTTAATGGAAGTGTAGTTGGATCATGTTATAATCAATAGAATTGTGCCTTTGTTTCATGGTTAGTTTGATTTCATTTTGTCAAGTGATTATCATATATGAGTGGAGTTGGCCAAAATTTTGCTTGCACCCTTGAAACAATTGAATGAAGAACTAAAACGTGAAATTTGATTGTTAGACTGCTTAATAAAATCTAACTTAGCGATGACTCGGAAGAGAGATTTGTATGTTGGGAGGACTAGAGAATAATCAAAAATATTGAACTTGGATTAAGAAAAATTAGTTTGAAAGAACGACTTTTACTTAGTTTTGGCAATTTGGTTGATTGCAAAAGAATACATTAAATTCTAGATAGATTGCAATCCCTCAAAATTATCCAATTGGAGAAAAAGCACATATTAATCATATTGATCCAACACTTTTCTTAACTACATAAATCCCTTGGCATTTCTTATTGATTAAAATTGTTAGATCAAATCCTTGATTAAGTTATTGCTTAGCATTTTCTGATCGAAGGGACTCAATAGATTACTTTGGTCCCTGAGGACGATATTTTATCTATACTACGTCACCCGTGCGCTTGCGGCAGTGGGCATAAGGCATGTAGAATCT
Source organism: Carnegiea gigantea (assembly GCA_029747015.1). Classification (NCBI taxonomy): domain Eukaryota; kingdom Viridiplantae; phylum Streptophyta; class Magnoliopsida; order Caryophyllales; family Cactaceae; genus Carnegiea; species Carnegiea gigantea. The sequence goes on from JAKOGI010000073.1 coordinate 1,140,925, forward strand.
CAATATTGATGACTAGCCTTGTCAACATTAAAGGCTTCGAAAACTTGTTACTCTATTATGGTACTATTTTGTCAACCGTCAAGTCAGTAAAATAATGTTGTCTATCGTTGCATATGAACACAGCAGTAGCCATGTGAAAATATTAGTGGGTATTGTAGTCATTATGACATCCTATAAAATCCACCTCTTCTGTAAAAGGACAGATTGAGTGCTGAGAAGGAGAAAATCATTTGAGCATACTTGAGCAAAAGATAAGTCGGGTATCTCAATTTTTCTATTAGCAAGCATCTATGATGATCTTAGCAGTTTAAGTCTCTTTTCAAATCATTCCATTGTCATATTTCCACTTTTAAGCTTTCAATAAAAGAAGTTTCCTAATAGGAACGTTATTCAATCGAACCTTTTATCTTAAATATTATGACTTCTTGATTAAAGTCTCACTATCCTTAAAAAATATTTAAAACTTGATTAATGACTATAGTCCGAGGTAGAAAATAAAACAAATATGTGTTGTGCCTGAGCTGAGGAAGATATAGTTGAGATTAGCAAGATCTGTAAGCTAGAAGCTAGAGGAAACCCAGGATCCAATGTCAACTAAGTTCAGGTCATGGTCAATACTCTCCAATTAAAATTTAATTATGTTGTGAAGCATGGTGGGCTCTAATCACAACAAATATAATATTTATAGTATATGCAGTAGCTTAAGAAAACTAGTACCAAGTAAAGTTATTATCAGAAGTTCAAACATTAATATAAGCTTAGTTTTGCAAAAAAAACCCCAAAATTTTAAGTGTTTGTACTTTGAGCCCCATCTGGTTCAAAAACAAAAATTTCAGAAAGTTGTGGGCCATAAAAATAAATATTTGTCACCTAAAAATTAGTTAACCCAAAAGAGTTGTGCTCCAAAAACATTTACACTAAGCTAAGTAGTCCTAGGAACATTTTTCTAAAAATTAGTCAATCACTATACCAAATCTCAAGGGACTGAAAAGTGATTTTTTTGTTATATGGTAGAGGATAGTTTCAAGGATTTTAACTTGAACCACCACTTAGAATCCTTAAGCTAGGTTGTGGTGCGAATACGAATGGTAAGAATGGTGGTGGTAGTTTTGTGGTGGATATGGAGGATAAGACATGTGGGGATTATGTGCGAAAATCGAGCCAGTACCATTCCCTCCAATTTGAGATGAATTGCTACCCTTAAACAAGCTCATAAAGCATAGAGTATTAGGATCCATATTTTAGGTCCAATTACCACCAACAATTTTATAATTAACCATATTGATGTATTAGTTAGCTATATTAATTGAATGTAGTGAGATTAAAAATTATGCAAACATATTCAAATCCCTAAAGTCACAGACACTCATATAATATTAAACCATGCCAAAATTTAAAATCATGACAAAATTTACTAATAATGTTAGTATATTAAAGCATAGCAACATATTCACATTATTAAACATGGAATTCTTGCATCTAATCATGTCATATATAATCATTTTAACATATAAACATAGAATCATATTCAAATTAAAATTTATGAATCAAATCATATTCATTTTAGTTAGGAAAATCATATTAACATATAACCATGTCATAATGTTCAATCTTAATTAACATAGTCATCAACATATTTATTTTAGTAACATCTTCATTAACATCTTCATTTTAATAAGTAACATATTGTCATAATGTTGAAGCCTAATTTCATTAACATTTCCTAAAAATGATCACATAACCATATAATAATATTATTTAGTAACATATTCTCATAATGTTTCCTAAAACATATAATCATATTTATAATTTAATAACACATAGTACCAACATATAATCATATTCATAATCGTCTCATATTAATCATATTCTAATCATGCCGCATTTAAACATATAACATATAATCATTTCAAATTATTCTGGCTACTATATTTATCATCTCACAGTAACTATATTAATAACATATTATCATTATAACATTTAACACATCAAATAACACGTAACAACATTTTCTAACAACTTTTAAAAAATTGATACTAACAATTTTCTTCACTTCTTGATGAACAGAGCACCAGCAACTTCTCTACAAATAAAAACATACAAAAGTTACAAATTTCAAATATCAAGTTTAACACAAAAAAATTAAGAATTTGAGTGAATTAAAATTAGACATTCTTACTAATTTTTTCACTTCTTTCTTGACAAAATACATGGATTTTTTAAGAGGATGAGAGATTGAAATTTATTAGTGTAAGAATTATGAAGAGAAGGTAAGTATTTATAAAATTAATTGGGCAAAAAATGGCAAGAGATACATTGGGTAATGTCTCCTTGCCAGCCCAACGGTCACAAGTAAGCAAGCAGCCCAACTGAGTTACCCCAGCTTTAGTTCAAAAAAAAATCTCAATCAACGCCCCCGAAACGATGTTGTTTCGGGGCACTAATCGCCCAAAAAAAAAAAAGACAGAGCATCTCGTAGCCCGCAGCTGCTTCCTGAGCCGTGAGGCTCAATCAACTGAATGAGTGACTCACATCATTGAATGGGCTGAATTTTGGCCCATAGGGAGCCCACTGCAGGTGCTCTTACTTGTCCAAACTTTACCAATTTCTTCAGATTTTGATCTATAAATAAACCCTCGCAACTATGCCATGTACTATGTTGGCAGCAGGGTTGTGCTTATTGCAAAAAGTTGCTTTGTTACATCATAATACACAACTATATATTAGTGAAAAATAAATAAATATAATAGAAAAGTAAAATTTTCTATTACGTGATATCATGAAAACACATGAGAGGGCCGAAAAGCAAATTTGGGAAAAATAAATAAACGAATAACCAATAAAAAAGTAAAAATCTCTTTTTTCTAAGGCATGATTTTCCGGAAATACAAACACAAGGCCTGACTGTCGGGCTAACAAATTGAGAAAATAAATACATAGATAAATAATTAAAAAGTAAATATCTCATTTGTTAAGGCATTATTTTCTTGGAAAGATAAGCGCGACGGGCGCAGTAGTAAATTTAGAAAAGGAAACGCGCTCAACCATTGGATCAGAAAGCCCAAAATGCATCTTAATCATTGGATGGGCTATAGGTAGGTTGTACTAATTTACGTTTTTTTTTAAAGCTCCTAGAGATGTATGTCCTGCTCTTTTCATTGGGAAATAAGAATTGAAAAATGGGTGAAATTGATTGAGATTATTAGAAGTGGATTGAAGTTGGTTAAAGTGGGTTGAAGTCACAAGACGTTGGTATTTTTTTGGTATGATGGGTAGAAGTTGGTTATTGTAGAAAAGTAGGAATAAAGTTTTTTTAGTTTCGTTTTTGGCATAATATTTCTTAGAATGTAAAATGTAACTAAGGTTTGATAGATTTGTATTGCATTCGTTTTAATAATTTAACAAGTGTTGTGGTAAATGCTAATACATTAACAACTTTTAAATTATTTATTACTTTTTGCATCAAAAAAGTTATTTACGACATTCTCTATGTATCCACTAAGGCAACTTTTATATGTATAATTTTTACATAATAATTTACAAAGTACTACTTTAATACATCAACACAAAAAAAATTATAGTTTCTTGGTTGAAAATATAACTAATTTTCACATGATAATTTACAAATTGTGAAAATTTAGAAGGAGATAGATTAAAGTTGGTTAAAGTGGGTTAAAGTTGGAATTTTTTTATTAGAATTAGTAAAAGTGGGTTAAAGTTAACCAAAGTTTGTAAAATGGGATTTATGAATGAAAAGAACATGCTCGTACTAAGCATGTCCCTTCAAAGCATGAATGCGTGTCTCTCATCTCTCTGAGAGTGTCAACCATCCCCTCATATCCCCTTCACCTCTCAAGATTTTATGGCTCTCCATTCAATATTCCTCTTCTAATGCCCAATCTACTCTTCTTAAATCTCAATCGCTCAACTATTCTGCCCAACTGTTCAATTAACCATAAATTGAAGATTTATGATTAACAATATGGAGGCTTTGTTGTCGGGATTGACAATTTTCTAAATAGCATGATCTAATATTGTCTATCCTTTTGGGATGTGTTAATAGGATTGTATTTTGCCTCTCCCTTTGAAAATTGTTCTATTGTTGTTAATAATGACTTTGGCTTATCTGATGTTGCCCAGTGTGAGTGGAATCATAATATATGTTCAATTGTTTTGTGTTTCTCATATGAGTTCGATTTGTTCTTATTAAATAAATTTTCATTGAATCTTAAATCCTAATAGGTGATGCATTCATAACTTCTTAGTCTGATTTTAGTCTTTTCAAAATTTGAATATCAATATGTGCAACATATTGGATACCATTAATTTTTATTTGGTAATTCTTGATAGGACTGTAGAAGACATTTTTCATGTATATGTATATTACTAATTTGTTTTCTAATTCCGTTTTGTTTATAGGTTAATATTATCTTAGGCCAATGTTGTTCCAATGTTGTTCCATTATCTAATATATTGTAAATGTGCTATTGTCATTTCGATATCTTTATAAACCACACAGATTGCATTTTCTTTCCCTCATCGCACTATTATGGTTTATTCTGAGAGGTAATTTTTATTCGACTTTGCCATCATCTTATCATTTGTGTTGTTTGATTATAAACTCTCAATGGTGATTTTGGGTTTTGGTTATAGAGTTTCTTCTTGGAATATTAGGCAGTGTTCTAGCTTTCCATATTTTGACTCAGATCTTTTCATTTGCCAATATTCAGTTTAATTATGGCTGGATAATGGTGATTGTTATTTGGTTTATTCTACAATATCAAAACGTACCAAATTTCAGTTATCAATAAGTTACCAAATCCCATGGTTTTTGATAAGTCTTCTATCTCTTGCAAAGTTGGTATCAGCAAAAGACATTCATATGGTAGTTGAAGACATACTTTTTGAGAAATCTTCAACCCTTGCAAAGTTCATAATTTCGCAAAGTTGCCAAGTTAGTTATCTTATAAATAAGCAATATAATTTCTAACAGCCTGTGTTTCTTGGTTTGTGTTTAATGAAATGCAGGATGGAATGCTAAGGTAAATGCTGGAGCACATTGCTAGAACGGAGTGTAGTCTGCGTAGTCTGGGCCACATAAGATTGTGTGAGGAATATGTTATACATGCAACAGGATCAGAAAGGCACCAAGTTTTTTAATGTTTCAAATCAGATTGTGTCAGGTATATGTTATGATAAGCACGACGGACGAAGTAGCGAATTGGGAAAAGGAAATGCGCTCAACCGTTACAAAAAAGCAAAAATGCATCTTAATCATTGGATGAGCCATAGGCAAGTTGTAGTAATTTACTTTTTGTAATGTCATAGAGATGTAGGGTCTGTTCTTTTCGTTAGAAAATAGAGATTGGTAAATGGGTTAAATTGATTGGGATTGGTAGTAGTGGATTGAAGTGGGCTTAAGTTTGTATTTTCTTGTAGAAGTGGGTAGAAGTTAGGTTGAAGTAGCTTGAAATTGGAAGAAGTTGGTGTACTTTTTTAGTATGATAGGTAGAAGTTGGTTAATATAAAAATGTGGGAATAATTTTTTTTAGTTTGATTTTTGGCATAATAGTTCTCAGAATGTAAAATGTAACTAAAATTGGTAGATTTGTATTGCATTTGCTTTAATAATTTAATAAATGTTGTTGTAAATGTTCATACATTAAAAACTTTTAAATTATTTGAGACTTTTTGCATCAAAAACTTATTTATGACATTTTCTATCTATCCATTATGAGGGAATTTTTATATGTAAAATTTTTACATAATAGTTTACAAAGTACTACTTCAATACAGCAACATAAAAACAAAAAAATTCTGTTTCTTGGTGAAAAATATAATTAATTTCACATGATAATTTACAAATTGTGAAAATTTAGAAGTGGATGGATTGAAGTTGATTGAAGTAGGTTAAAGTTGGAATTTTTTTGTTAGAATTGGAAAACATGGGTTGAAGTTAATTAAAGTTGATAAAATAGGATTTACGCACAAAAAGAACATGCTCGTAGTTTGTGTGTTCCCTCAAAGCATGAATGCGTGTCTTTCATCTCTCTGAGTGCATCAACCATTCCTCATATCCCCTTCACCTCTCAGGATTTTATGGTTCTCCATTCAATATTTCTCTTCTAATGCCAATCTATCATCTTAAATCTCAATCCATCAACTATCCTCCCCAACTGTTCACTTGACCATGAATTAGAGATTTATGGTTAACAATTTGGAAGATTTGTTGTTAGGATTGAAAATTTTCTGAATAGCATGATCTAATATTGCCAATCCTTCAACAATTCTCTTTAATTGAATTTAGATGTGTTAATAGGATTGCATTTTGCCTCTCCCATTGAAAGTATACTTTTTGAGAAATCTTTAACCCTTAAAAGTTCGTAACTTCGCAAAGTTGCCGAGTTAGTTATCTTATAGATAAACAATATAATTTCTAGTAGCTTGTGTTTCTTGGTTTATGTTTATTGAAACAGAGGATGGAATGCTGAGGTACATGTTGGACCACATTGCTAGAACGGTGCATAGTCTGCGTAGTCTAGGCCACATCATATTGTGTCAGGTATATGTTATGACATGCAATAGGATCGGAAGGGCACTAAGTTTTCAATGCTTCAAATCAGATTGTGTCAAGAATATGTTATGATAAGCGCAACTGGCAAAGTAGCAAATTCGGAAAAGGAAATGCGCTCAACCGTTAGAAAAAAAGCCTAAAATGCTTCTTGATCGTTGGCTAAGCTATAGGTAGGTTGCGCTAATTTACTTTTTTTAAGGTCATAGAGATGGAGGGTCTGTTCTTTTCGTTGAAAAATAGGGATTGGTAAATGGGTGAAATTCATTGAGATTGATAGAAGTGGATTGAAGTGGGCTTAAGTTTGTATTTTTTTGGTGAAGTGGGTTGAAGTAACTTGAAGTTTGAAGAAGTTGGTATATTTTTTTTGGTATGATAGGTAGAAGTTGGTCAATGTAAAAATGTGAAAATAAATTTTTTTTAGTTTGATTTTTGGCATAATAGTTCTCAGAATGTAAAATGTAACCAAAATTGGTAGATTTGTATTGCATTCGCTTTAGTAATTTAATAAATATTGTTGTAAATGCTCATACATTAAAAATTTTAAACTATTTGAGACTTTTTGCATCAAGAAAGTTATTTATTACATTTTCTATGTATCCATTAGGTAATTTTTATATGTATATTTTTTACATAATAATTCACAAAGTACTGCTTCACCAACACAAAAAAAATTACTGTTTCTTAATTAATTTTCACATGATAATTTACAAATTGTGAACATTTAGAAGCGGATGGATTCAAGTTGGTTGAAGGGGTTAAAGTTGAAATTATTTTGTTAGAATTGATAAAAGTAGGTTGAAGTTAATTGAAGTTGATAAAATGAGATTTACGCACGAAAAGAACATGCTCGTAGTTAGCGTGTCCCCTCAAAGCATGAATGCGTGTCTCTCATCTCTCTGAGAGCATCAACCATCCCTCATATCCCCTTCTCCTCTCAGATTTTATGGTTCCCATTCAATATTTCTCTTCTAATGCCAATCTACTCTTCTTAAATCTCAATCCGTTAACTATTCTTCCCAACTGTTTAATTAACCATGAATTGGAGATTTATGGTTAACAGCTTGGAAGATTTGTTGTCGGGATTGAAAATTTTCTGAATATTATCGTCTAATATTGTCAATCCTTCAACTATTCTCTTTAATTCAATTCAAATGTGTTAATAGGATTGTAATTTGCCTCTCCCATTGAAAGTATACTTTTGAGAAATCTTTAACCCTTGCAAGTTCGTAACTCCGCAAAGTTGCCAAATGAGTCATCTTATAAATAAGCAATATAATTTCTAGTAGCTTGTGTTTCTTGGTTTGTGTTTAGTGAAATGGAAGATGGAATGCTAGGGTAAATGTTGGAGCACCCTGTTAGAACGGTGCGTAGTCTGCATAGTCTTGGTCACATCAGATTGTGTCAGGTGTATGTTATGGCATGCAGCAGGATCAGAAAGGCACCAAGTTCTTCAATGTTTCAAATCAAATTGTGTCAGGAATATGCTATGGCGCGACGGGTGAAGCAGCAAATTGGAAAAAGGAAACGCGCTCAACCGTTAGATAAGAAGGCCCAAAATGCATCTTAATCATTGGATGGACTATAGGTAGGTTAAAGTAAAAACGTGGGAATAAATTTTTGTCAGGCATTATTTTTTAGTGCGATGGGTAGAAGTTGGTTAATATAAAAACTGGGGAATAAATTTTTTTAGTTTGATTTTTGGCATAATATTTCTCATAACATAAAATGTAACTAAAATTGGTAGATTTGTATTACATTCGCTTTAATGATTTAACAAATGTTGTTGTAAATGCTAATACGTTAACATTTTTTAATTGTTTCTGACTTTTTTCATCAAAAAAGTTATTTATGACATTTTCTATGTATCCACTGAGGGAATTTTTATATGTATAATTTTTAAGTAACAATTTACAAAGTACTATTTCAATACACCAACACAAAAAAATTACTGTTTCTTGGTTGAAAATATAATTAATTTTCACATGATGATTTACAAGTTATGAAAATTTAGAAGGATTGAAGTTGGTTGAAGTCGGTTAAAGTAGGAATTTTTTTTGTTAGAATTGGTAAAAGAGGGTTGAAGTTAATTGAAGTTAGTGAAATGTGATTTATGAACAAAAGGAACACGCTCGTAGTCAGCATGTCCCCTCAAAGCATGAATGCCCAATCTACTCTTCTTAAATCTCAATCCCTCATCTATTCTCTAACCATGAATTAAAGATTCAGGGTTAACAATTTGGTGGATTTGTTGTTGGGATTGAAAATTTTCTGAATAGCATGATCTAGTATTGTCAACCCTTTTGGGATGTGTTAATAGGATTGTATTTTGCCTCTCCCTTTGAAAGTTGTTCTATTGTTGTTAATAATAACTTTGGTTTATTTGATGTTGTCCAGTGGGAGAGTAGAATCATAATATACGTTCAATTGTCTTGTGTTTCTCATATATCTTCGACTTTGTTCTTATTAAATAAATCTTCGTTGAATCTTACATTCTAATAGTTGATGCATTCATAACTTCTATCTCTAATTTTAGCATTTTTAAAATTTGAATCTCAATGTATGTAACATAATTGATAACATCAATTTTTATTTGGTACTTGTTGATAGGACCATAAGAGAAGTTTTTCATATATATGTCTATTATTAATTTGTTTTTTATTTCCATTTTGTTTGTAGGTTAATATTATCTTATGCGAATGTTGTTGCATTATCTTTCTCTACATATTTTTTCTCTTTTTAAATTACGGTACAATATAAATATATATATATATATTATAATATATTATCTTATATATTGTAAAATGTGCTATCGGAGTTTCGATATTTTTATAAGTCATATAGATTTCATTTTCTTTCCCTCATCGCGCTGTTATGGTTTATTCCAAGACAAAATTTTTCTTCGACTTTGCCATCGTCTTACTATGGAGTTTTCTTCTTGGCATTCAGGTAATGTTCTGGCTTTTCATATTTTGATTTAGATCTGTTCATTTGGCATTAGTCTGGTTAATTATGGTTCGATAATGGTGATTGTAATTTGATTTGTGTTATAATATCAGAACGCATCAAATTTTCGGTTATCAATATGTTACAAAATCCCATGGTCTTTGATAAATCTTCTATCTCTTGCATAGTCGGTATCAGTGAAAGACATTCATACCACAGTTGGAGACATATTTTTTGAGAAATTTTTAACCCTTGCAAACTTCATAACTTTGCAAAGTTGCCAAGTTAGTTATCTTATAAATAAGCAATATAATTTCTAGCAACTTGTGTTTCTTGGTTAGTGTGAGGATGGAATGCTGTGGTAAATGCTACAGCACTTTGCCAGAATGAAGAATAGTCTGGGCCACATCAGATTGTGTCAGGTATATGTTATGGCATGCAACAGGATTGGAAAGGCACCAAGTTTTTCAATGTGTCAAATCAGATTGTGTCAAGTGTATGTTGTGATAGGTGCGATTGGCGAAGTACAACTTTGATTGATAAAGATGTGAGAGCGAAAAAAGTTTGGGAGAGAAGAGAAATTTACCTATGAAAGAAGAGCGTACTACACATACAATGCAGACCTTATACGGATTTTTTGAGGGTTATCTTATTAGGATTTTTCTATCCTCAAAAAAGTTAAAATAATTAAAAAAACGATATCGAATCGGATGTTAATCAGATCGGACGGACTCTCCTCCAAATACGCTCGGATTAGAGTCGGATTCAGATTATTTTTATCGGATTTCGAATCGGATTATTTTTATCGGATTAGAATCGGATAATTTTTTCTCGGATCGGATTGGATTTGCATCGAATTTGGATTATGCTACCATCCCTTCACGTAAACCTGTACCAACCTATCAACATTCCACGAATCATGTATGATTTCAAAATGGGCGGACTTCGTGAGTCTATCCATTATCACCCAAATAGTATTCTTCCTTAATGCGGTCAAAGGTAAAACCGTCAGGAAACCCATAGAATTGGAATCCCATTCTCACGTGGAAATTTCCAATGATCTTAATTCACAAATAGGTTGTTAATGCTCAGCCTTGACTTTCTGATAGGTAAAATATTTATTCACATACTCAGTTATGTCTCTTTTTGTGTTGCTCCACTAGAAGGTATGTCTCAGATCCTTATACATTTTCGCTCTTCCTGGGTGGATGAAATACTTTGTATGATAAACTTCAGATAGTATCCTTTCTTTTAATTCCATCCTTTGAGGTATGCATATTCAGTTTTGGCATCTAATGACCCCCTGTTCATCTTCTGCGGAATCCAATGCCTTTCCTTTACTTGTATTTACTTTAGTTCTTTCAATCTCCTCATCTCCCACTTGTTGCTTGTTTAATTTCATCTAAGAGGGTAGGTTGTACCACCATGCTACCAAGAAAAGACCCAGGCTCCTGCAGTAGCACAAGTTCTATACCTATATTCTCTAAATCCCTCAAAATTTTTGGTCGTACCATTGCTACAGTACTCACACTATTAAGTTTTTTTCCGACTTAATGCATTGGCAACCACATTAACCTTTCCTGGGTGGTATTGCATTTAGAGGTCATAATCCTTGAGAATCTTGCCACCTATGTTGCCTCAAATTCAATTCCTTTTGAGTGAAGATATATTTGAGACTCTTATGGTTAGTAAAAATCTTGCAAGGGTTACCATAGAGGTCGTGTCTCCAAATTTTCAATGCAAAAACCACCGCAACTAGTTCCAAGTCATGGATAGGATAGTTTTTCTCATATGGCTTCAGCTACCTAGAAGCATGAGCTATGACTCTCCCATTTTGCATTAGGACACATCCTATACCTTGCCTAGAAGCATTATTGTAAACGGTGAATTCTCCCTCTTTCGGGTAAGGCTAAGACTGGTGCAGTGGTGAGCTTGTGTTTTAGGTCCAAGAAGGCAGCTTCAAACCTATCATTCCACTCAAACTTTGTTGTTTGTCTTAGTAGGTTAGTGAGAGGCAGAGTGGTTCTTGAAAAATCTTGTACAAATTGCCTATAATACGCAGGCATCCCCAAGAAACTCCAAACCTTAGTAACGCTAGTAGACGTCAGCCATTAAGTGACTACCTTTACTTTCTGCGAGTCAACCTTAATCCCCTCTTTAGAATCACATGCCCTAGAAAAGTCACTTGCCTCAACCAAAACTGACATCTTCATAGCTTAGCATAAAGTTTGTGCTCCCTTAGGGTTTGTAACATGACTCTCAAATGCTCCATATGTTCTTCCTCGATTTTCAAATATATTGAGATATCATCAATGAAAATCACCACAAATTTTTCCATGTACGGGCTAAACACGCCCTTCATCGAATCCATAAAAGCTATAGGAGCATTGGTTACCCCAAAACGCATCACCATGAATTTGTAGTAATTATAACAAGTTCTAAACGTCGCCTTTGGGACATCCTCATATTTGATTCTTAATTAATGATCTATGGGTTAGAGAATATAAAAATAATATAATTGAATCCATTAACCTGAGCAAGAAATAGAAATCCTCATCATTTACTTGTTTTCCTATAATCAGTGTTTGCTGTTTATTTGGAGAATGAGAAATAGAGTTTTTAGCGGTATCCATAACTTGGTGTTTGAAAGAGAACTGTTGTAAAACTCGACAAAATCTGTTGCAAAATTTACAAATCTTGACAATACTGCTTTCGATATACATGCAATTATCAACAGGGTCCAGAAAATAGCGAATTTTTCCAAACGAGTGACTTCAGATGTATGTTATTTGTGTTAGATTCAATGGTTTGATATCTGTGTGTTTAATTTTATTAATCTATTTATTTGGCTATTATGATGGTTAGTCTGTTATTGTATCTAATTTGCAAGGAGGTCTTGGTTTAAAAGAGGAGAATAAGTTATCTGTTTAAGAGGCTGCTTCAAAGGCTGTAACTGTTGCGGCTGAGGCGACTGCTGAAGCTGCTAATGCGGTTGCTGATCTGTTTGCTCATGGAGCTAATTCGACTACTCTTGTGGCTGTAGCGGTCGGAAAGATTGCAGTTTCTTTTCCATTGCCCTCTTCTGATTAGGTATCAGACCTTGCTTCTGTTGTGTAGGTAAGATTAATTTGAAATATCTTACCTAGTCATCAGAGGTAGAGCTTGATACCTACTGAGAAAAGGGCAATGGAAGAGAGGCCGCAATTTTTCCGATAGCTGGGGCAGCCAAGTCAGCTACTGCAGCTTCATGAGCAATTGAATCAGCAGCCACATTAGCAGCTTCAGCTGCCGCCTTAGCTGTAGCGGTTGCAGCATTTGAAACACATGATTTGTTCTCCTTTCTTTCAACCAAGACTTTCTTGCAAAAGAATAAATAGGATGTCCTATAGTTCTTATGAAGTGTGGACAATGATTGCATTGTGATTGTATGATTGCATTGCGATTTACAATGCTGCAAAATAGTACATTAGTTGAAATCTAAAAAGTAGATAAGTAGATGACTGGACAACCTAATCCTAACATGTTTTATTTGTTTGACACCATGACATGTTTATATTAAAGAAATAAATGATAAATTCAAGTCAAACGGTTTACAAAATAAGCAAATAAAGGTCAGTCGGGAATTTCTATTTCTCACTAAGGTTAGTGGATTCAATTACATTGTTTCCATTGTTCTCAAACGGTTTACATGTTCTATAGATTCGTGTGAGAAAATAATCCTAACATGTTTTTTTTTTGACACCTTGATATGTTTATATTAAAGAAATAAATGATAAATTCAGGTTAAATGGTTTACAAAATAAGCAAATAAAAGTTAAGGTTATTGATGTATTTAATAAATATGTCATGTTCAGGTTGGGGGTTTCTCAACCTAGCTTGTTTGCTAGTACTAACTTAGCTCAACTAGAAATCTCTTTCTTTATTTTTTGGAAAATAAAATCAGCATCATTTAAACCAACTCACAAAAGCAAAGGTCTATTGATAGGTAGTACATTTGTTCTTTTCTCAATGACAACGAAATAGAGAAGAGAGAGACATGACATTTGGGGGGGGGGGGGTTGAAGTTTAAGTATATAGATGGGTGTGGGGAGGATTCAGGGCGGCTACAACCATACTCGCATTCATATTCATTTTTTAAAATCATCCCATTTCCATACTCATACTCATCAGGTTTTTAAAAATTCATGCATTATCCATATCTATTGGATACTTCAGGTATTTTGAACTTTATTCGGCTACGTATATATTGCAAAAAATAGTACCCATCAGGTTCATTAAGTTTAACTTTTAATGTTTCAAAACTAAATAAAGAATGCATGATCATTTGCGGTGCATCAAGAATTCATTAATGTAATTATTTTTATAATTCATGTGTTCTTTTTTTAGTATCTTAATTTAGTTCAATAATCTTTGATGTTATGAATTCTTGGTATATTTTCATTTTAGAATTGCCAAATAATAGTTTCATCTGGTAACATTAATAACATTGCAAAAATGAGCATTCCAAAAGATTGAAGCTTAAAAATAAGACTAAAAAATTTAAAAACAGAACCAAGCACGGGTATGGGCAAGTTCGGGGAGGGGTATGTTTGTAATTGACTTGTATCCAATTCCAAAACCGTTTTTAGAATGTGTGCTCTATATCCATTTTTTTTCGAATTTTCTATGCCCATAGCTGTGTAAATAGAGTGGTTCCGGAGAAATTCTCATCCCCATTTAGGTCTTTGAGGATTCAATTCATGATTCACAATCTTTTTAAAGTCACTTTTGTTATGAAATTAACTTCATAAACTTCTTTCGGTGGCATGCACATGATGGTAGTGGTAAATTGGAAGGATAATGGTTTTCTCAAAAAATTATTTTCCATCGAAAGTATTTTTCTAAGAAACATTTGTTTTTATGTCACATTTTCGTCATTTGGTACAAGATAAATTATTTTTCATGAAAAAAAGAGAAAAATATCTAAATTGTTTAACTGATGAAAAATATCTACTGAATGGTCATAGCACAGTCAATTGTTGATCAACTGAAGGAATATTGAGCCTTCACATTTAAGTTTTTCTTTTTTTAATATGTACTTTTGGATAATCAGGTTTCGGTGTAAACTGTTGAAATTATTTTAGGGACCACAGAATCAACTGAATTGTTTAAGTGGTAGAAAATATTAATTGAAGTGTTGCGATGGAGAAAAATGTTGACTAAATGAAAGAATGCCGTACTCAAAATCTAAATTTGAGCCTATTTTAACCTTTCTTATCTGATAAACAAGTTTTAATTTCTAGTGATGAAAAATATTAGTGACATTGTTTAAAAGGCGAGAAATATTAATGGAATTGTCATGGTGGAAAAATTGATGACCAAATGAAAGAATGGCAAGCTCAAAATCTGAATTTAAACTTATTCTAATCTTTTCCATCTGATGGTCAGGTTTTGATGTAAACCGTTGAAATTGTTTTAGTGGTGAGTCAATTGAATTGTTTTAGTAGCAAAAAATATCGATTAAATTGTTATGACAAAGATAAATGTTGATTAAATGGAAGAAACTTTAGCTCACAATCTAGATTTTAGTTTATTTTTATCTTTCTTATCGAATAGTCAAATTTCGATTCAAACCATTAAAATCAGATTTTGCACCTAAATTATGGCTAATCACATAGTCAAACCTTTAAAGGAAGAAAATGAACTTTCTATGTTCTCATAAAAGAAATCAATTTTCTTAATTAGGGGAAAATTATTTTATTTAGAAAATAGTCTTCCATCCTTTGTTATGTCAAACAACAAAAAATGGAAAGCCATTTTCTAAGAAAATCATTTTTTTTCCCCAACCAAACACTTCCGAATTGTAAATTTGAAATAGGAGGTAGCATAGTGACAAGATCCATTTAAATCATGCTTCGTTTGAGCTTTATTTCTATTGCCTCATGCTTTAACAATTTGGGAAATCAACCATAAGTGCATACAACATTCCTTAAATGTAGCTAGATATAGGAAATTACTAGCAAGCTCACTCCATAAAAGAATTTGCTTTGACTTAATAAAACATCGAGATGCATAGAAGAAAACACATGATGACATACATTTATGTAGGAAAATAAGTACTAACCTTGTAAGCAGAAGATATTGTGGGGAATATCCCACGGTAATCTAAATGTTGCTAGACGATTACTAGTGTTGTTTTGGAATTCACATCCTAAACCAAATCCCCCCAGATGGTAGGGAGTTATGAGACAAAGCGAGAGGAGAATATAGGATCTTTGTATGTAATTGTGTATATAGTTAAGCCCTTCTGCCTCCTTATATAGGTTGAGGTCAACTTAGGCCGCCCTTATCGGCTTAAGTGGCTTGGGCTTAATCACATTAGGGTCGACCAATAGCTCACACTCAACCACGTAGACTACAAATTACATGCTCTCCACAAATCACAGCTCTTCACACTTCATACTAGGAATAGAATGTGCGATTAGAAAGTGACCTACAGTGTCATACTAAGTCATCATCTAACTAAAATAACACTTTCATAAAATACGATATCCCAAATCATGCCAAACATCACTAGTGGCATCTCTAGGTCCCACGCCATGATATATCATATCATTATATACTTAAAATAATCGCCCAGGTTGATATGGTGAAGATGGATAGATTATTCTTTAAAAAATCATGATATTACATCTCAACTTAATTGCTTTCCTAATGTGTTCTCGTTAGACCGTATACATCGTGACCCTTAAGATACACATTAAAGTGACAACATCAATATTCGACTTTATACCATAGCTTTTGAAGCGTCATTGTCCATAGGGTCATACAGTGACAAGAGATAGGGAAGTCAATTATTACTGCGTGTATGGGTTGTCTTTTAAGCACAAAAGCATGAGATGTGTCACATGACATAACTCTCATTTCATTGGGCTCATCAATCTATATGCCATACGAATCGATAGTCTACCTTTTCATCCAAAAATATAACCCGAGCCATTAGATTAACATACTAAATGTTGATCTTGACATTCAAGATTCGGCTTTTAAGATTAAATATGTAATCATATTTCACATGATAGACTCATTAAGGAGAATATATTTTGTCTTGTTCGCACACTTCTAGTATGAGTAATTAATATTGCACACCTAAGCTAATATGATTCAATCTCATCCTGCCAGATAATCAAGCATCATAGTGATTGCCTGTGTAACTAGGCCAATCAAAAGTCTGTGAAATTTCGCATGCTTAAAAATTAACTATAAATCATAGAGTGTTTTGTAACATCCTGAAATTTTGTTGCTAATTTTGACTTACGTGATCATTTATATGTTATGTGCATATTTTGGCTTATCTATGTTTGATACGTATGTATGTGCTTGAGTTAGTGCTAATATTATTATGTTTTGAGCAAGCTTATTGTATATATTATTTTAGGGTCATTTTGCTACATTTTTAGGAGAACTATGTGCTTTAAGTTACCATTTATACTCCTATTTTCATTTTACGCTTGCGTATGGTTCTTTTCTGTGTTTCATAGGAATTTGGATCATTTTGACCCAGCATTTGACCCTAATTTTAGTGCATTTTGACCCCCCACGGATGCCCATGAGATGTTATGCCTATGGAGCAAGAGAAGAGGAGAAAATTTGGTTCCAACCAAGACCACGATCTGCCCGTGGTGCCTTCTACGGATCATAGTATTCTAGTAACTGTGGCCTCTTTGTTTTCCTTTGGATGTGTGATTGAAAGTGCTCGTGTTCTTCTTTATAAACTCACCCCTCAGCAACAGAAAAGGGAGGAACCATATCATAGATAGTGCTGGATTTTGGCCCAATTTGCATTCCATGACTTATAGTGGGCGGCGGCTGTTTACCTGTGGTGGTTACGGTTTCTAGCAGGTTTCTCACTCATCCTACTGCTTTATGAAAGGCACATCTCCTACCTTCTCAACACACCAACAGAAATGTCATTCAAGTATTCAGTTCCACTTTTTGAGATTTACGAGAGAGCGTTATAGAGTTTTTAATCTCTAATCGATCTTCCTTTTAGAACGTATTGTTCTAAGATTGATCCTGTACTTCTCTTCTCTATAGTAGATTCATCGTCCGTGATTTTTCCCACATTGGATTTTCCGCGGAAATTTCGAAGTTGAACTGTTATTACTCGTTTATATTATCTTTGTGATTTATTTGTTACATGCATTCAATTTAGCCGATCCTGACGAGTAGTATCAGAGCTCGGTTTAGAATGGCAATAGTCACAAGGTTCTATATTCCCAAGTTCAATGGGAAAATTCTGCTGTTCTTGTAAAAAGCCAGGGTGTGTAATTTCTGAGTGTTTTAAGTTGAAAAAAAAGAGGGAGAAAGTAGAAGATAATTCACATTCACACCTTCATAAAGCTGCTAAAGCAACCTTTGTTGAATCTGATTCTGATGGCGATGTTTTGTTTGCTACCTCTACTGAAAGGGGGAGCATTTTTGCTTGGATTCTTGATTCTGTGTGTACACATTATTTGTGTCCTCATAAGGATTTATTTTCAACATATGATCTAGTTGACTCAACTATTGTTCACATGGGCAACAATGCCCAATGCAATGTCCCTAGAATTGTCACTATTAAAATCAAGACTTATGATGATGTTGTTAGGACTTTATAAATGTTTATCGCGTTCATGACTTGAAGTGTAACCTCATTTCTTTAGGCACCCTTGAGTCCAAGGGTTGTAAATATTCAGCTGAAAGTGGAGTCCTGAAGGTTTCCAAGGGCACTCGGATTTTGTTAAAGGATTTGAAACAAAGAAGCCTCTGTGTCCTACAAGGATCTGCTACGACAAATTACATGAAGAAAAATCCATACGAGTCACTTCCAAGTGCTAAGTTCAAGTATCACTTGAACTCAATCGGTGTTTAGGTCGCTTAATACCCTTCTGGGTCCGCCGTATGGGGCACTATCCTTCAAGGTCCCTTAGACGATGTGGTTGTCCTAGAATTAGTGAAAATTGGTCTAAGGTGGAGATTGTTGGGTTTTGGCCCAATTTGTATTTGACGGCCTATAATGGGCGCCGACTGTTTAGCTGTGGCGGCTAAGATTTTTAGCGGGTTCCTTTATCATCCTACCCCTTTATAAAGGATAGGCCTCCTACCTTCTCAACATACCAACAGAAATGTCATTTGAGTATTCAGTTCCGCATTCTTAGATTTATGAGAGAGTGTTATAGAGAGTTTTCTAATCTCTAATCAATCTTCCTTTTAGAACGTATCATTCTAAGATCGATCATGTACTCTTCTTCTCTATAGTGGATTTGTGACTCATCGTCATTTGTGGTTTTTCTCACATGGGGTTTTCCACATAAATTTCGGTGCTGAATTGTTATTACTTGTTTACATTATCTTTGTGATTTATTTGTCGCATTCATTCAATTTTTAACCTATCCTAATGGATAATCATTTTTCCTTCCCAAACTTTTATGTTTTTTGTAGTTAGGATTTCGGTTTCATTTTTGTGCAAGTGAAAATCTTGAGCAAGGAGTTCGGTTTTGTTAGCGATTTGAAGACTTTGTTGAAAGCTGTCATTCTTAAGTCCTTCCTTCTCAGATTTCGTTGAATCATTGGCTAGTTGTTTAATTTTTAATCATGAGTGAGTAGTTTATCTTGTCTGAGAATTTGTTTGTTAATAGAAGTATAGTTGGATCATGTTATATTCAATAGAATTGTGCTTTTGTTTGATGATTGATTTGATTTCATTTTATCAAGTGATTATTATGTTGTGGATGAATTTTGGTCAAATTTTGCTTGCACCCTTGAGACAATTGAATGAAGAATGGAAAGGTGAAATTTAATTGTTAGACTGCTTAATATGACCTACCACAGCAATGACTCGAAAGAGAGATTTGCATGTTGGGAGAACGAGAGAGTAATAAAAAAAATATTGAATTTAGATTAAGACAAATTAGTTTGAAAGAACGACTTTTGTTTAATTTAGGCAATTTGGTCGATTTCGAAAGAAAAGACTAAATTCTAAATAGATTGCAATTTTTCAAAATTATCCAATTAGAGAAAACCACATGTTAATCATATTGATCCAACACCTTTCTTAACTAAATAAATCCCTAGGCGTTTCTCCTTGACTGAATTTGGAATCGGTTGATTAGAAGTTGTTAAATCAAAATTCCTCGATTAAGTAATTGCTTAGCATTTTTTAATAGAAAGGACTCGATAGATTGCTTTGGCCCCTGAGGATGATATTTTATTTATACTATGACACCCATGCACTTGCGGGTAGTGGTCAAGTTTTTGGCACTATTGCTGTGGACCAATTTGTTAACTACTGAGTTAGTCTTATGAGAGTGACTAAGTATTTTATTTTTGGTCTTTCATTTTTTTATTTATTTTCTTGTTTGATTGCGTTGGTAGCGTTGGTGATAGTGTTTGCAGGAATCTGCCCCGTTTATACGAAGTTCATTTCTATGCGAACCTAATCCCGAGATCGAGGGGACTTTCCGCTTAAGGAGGAAGATGCAAAAGATTGAAGAACAAAGACGCGAGACAAGAAGAACTTCAACAAATATGGCGGGAGGAGGAGGTGACCAAAGAAGGACGCTTACGGATTTGGTTATGCCTGGAGTCCAGGGAATCATCTCAAGCGTCGCTCAGCCTAACGTTGATGAAAATAATTTCGAGCTCAAGTCAGTTCTAATTTCCATGATGTAACAATCCCAGTTTGGAGGCACCCCTTTAGAAGACTCGAATTTACACCTTTCGGCCTTTTTAGATATGTGCGACACGTTGAAGCTTAATGGAGTCTCCACGATGCCATCCAACTGTGATTATTTCCCTTCTTACTAAGGGACAAGGCAAGAGTTTGGCTGCATCCTTTGCCTTTGGGATGTATCATCACGTGGATGAGCTTACTAGAACTTTCCTCACCAAGTTCCTCCCACCGAGCAAAATGCAAGTTTAAGGAATCAAATCACTAGCTTCACGCAAAGGGATGATGAGATGCTCTATGAAGCTTGAGGGCATTTTAAGGATCTGCTGCGTTTATATCCCCCATCGTGGTCTTCAATGATGGATGATTAGTTAGCTTCCTATAATGGTGTGACCCAACCTGTAAAGTCCACTATTGATACGGCGGCATGAGGAACTTTAATGAATAAAACTGAAGACGAGGCCTATAATTTGATTAAGGAGATAGCACTTAACAATTTCCAATGGTCTACCGAACGGGATGATAGGCCCACAAGTGCACGGTAGCATTGTAGCAATTCAAGGTCAATCCCACAGAGAGATCCCACGGAGACTAGATTGATCTATTGGGTTGTGTCCCCTCAAGATATGCTAAGCAAAATTCTAATTCAAGTGGTTTTGATTAACAATCGCCAAATAAACTTTTCTAAATCAAATATAGGAAAAACACCTAGATATTTTCATAGTTATGAAAAGGAATTGAATCAAAATGATAAACATGTGCCTTTCTCTAATTGGTTAGTTCCGAGAAATTGTAATCTTGTCTAGAAACTTGATCTATACTTTCAAAATCAATCAAATTTACCTAAACTAAGCAAAAGTCGTTCTTTCAAATTAATTTGACTTAACCCAAGTTTAATATTCTCAATTAATTAATTCAAGTCCTCCTAACATATAAATCTCTCTTTCGAGATGAAGTTATGCTAAGTCTATTCAAGCAGTCCAACAACTAAATGTTGTCTTTCGAATATTCACTTGATTGTTTCAATTGTGCAGGCAAATTTTGGGTAAAAATTTACTCACAACATGAATAACACTTGATAGAACCAAATCAAACCAATCATGAAGATAAGCACAATTCTTTAAATTAAAACATGATCCAACAATACTTTCATAAACTACTAATTCCCTAGACAAAAATTAAACAACTCACACATAATCAAAGATTAAATAACTAACTACTCTAAAATGATAAATTTAAAGAGGAAAAGAGAAGAGAAGAGAGAAGAATTACTTAGCCAAAAATCTCGCTTGAACCATCGTGCAAACCTAGGATGCAATCCTTGTAAGTATTCACTTCAACTCTATCTCACTCTCTCTCTAATCTAAACTAATCCTAATCTACTTGAAGAGAGGAAAGGAGTATATGATGAGATGATGGGGTGTGTGTGAGGATGAGAGCCCCCACTTTTATAGTAAAATTCTAGAAGACGAACAGCTACATGTAATAATGGAATAATAACCGCTAGGAAGTTGAAGAGCTTGCAAGAAAACAAAAAGTCTCATAGGAAATGAAGACACCATAAATCGTGGCATCCACCACAGACCAATCTTAGTGTCCACTGCCTCGGTATTTTTCTATTCTTCTTTCTTTCCACGGGCATGGCAACTCAGGGGCATCCATGAGAAGTCAAAATACACTCATTCATGGTCAAAGCAAGGGCAAAAAGATCCAGAATCCTGCAAAACATAGAAAAAAAACTATACCCAAGTGTAAAACAGAAAAAAGAGTATAAATTATCACATAAAGCATATAACTTTCCCTAAAAATACAGCAAAAATGACCCTAAAATGATATACACTTTAAGCACTTATAACGAGGCCAACTCAAACGGGTTAGAGGTAAGCTTGAAGTTGATGCACTTACTTTGCTCTCTGCTAAAGTTGATGCTACGACTCAAAGGTTGGACCATATTAATGTTAATGTTGTAAATTCTAGTGCCCTTCCCCCACATGAAATTTGTGGTTCTATTGAAGATGTGACTTTGAATTGTCAAGTTGGGAGTCATTTTTCCCAAGACTCTATTGAATTAATTATGTCTAAAACTTCAACCCAAGACCGCCCAATGATCGTTACTTTAGTACCTACAATCCGGATTGAAGGAATCATCTGAGTTCTCATATGGGTCTAATCCAAAGAATATGCCCCCAATAAATGCTAGGCCACCCTCGGTTTTCAAAGACCTCCTTTCCCTCTACAAATACCGCATAAGTCCAATTTAGAGGCCACGATAGAAAGTATGCTTATAGCACAGTAAAAGCAGGATGAGTATATTAAGCAATTGGTCTCTAAGTTTGATGTACTGACAACTCACAGCAAGATATTGGAAGCCTAAATTGCCCAACAAGCTAGCTTTTTATCTATGCCTCCCGATAGACTTCCTAGCAAGTCCGAACCTAACCTTAGGGAGCAATGTAATGCTATGATTTTGAGAGGAGGGAAACAACTAGAGGGACCTAAGGGGGGTTACCAATGATGAGTCTTTGCATGATAAGAATAAGCAAGTTGAGAATGTTGAGAAAAAAGTGTCTACACCCTCTAAGGAGGTGATTGATGATGTTGTGCATAAGTCTGACAAGGTTCCTAAGGATCCTAAGATCACTTCCCCAAAACCTTACACCCCACCTTTACCATTTCCTCAAAGGATGGCTACAATAAACTTGATTTGCAATTTGGAAAGTTTTTAGAAGTCCTTAAGAAACTCTACATAAACATCTCATTTACTGATGCTTTGTCTCAAATGCCTTCATATGCTAAATTTTTGAAAGAAATTCTGTCTAGCAAAAGAAAGCTTGAAGAACATGAGACCATAGCTTTAACTGAAGAATGCAGTGCAACGATCCAAAACAAGCTTCCTGCTCAGCTGAAGGGACCTCATAGTTTTTCAATTCCCTGTATGATAGGGAATGTCTCTATAGACCGTGCCTTGTGTGATTTAGGGTAAAGTGTGAGCTTGATGCCTCTTTCTATATGTTAAAAATTAGAAGTAGGAGAGATGAGACCGACTACTATCTCCTTACAATTGGCAGACCATTCTGTGAAATACCCTATGGGTATTTTAGAGGATATTTCAATAAAAGTAGGAGATTTATATATGCCAGTAGACTTTGTGATTTTAGAAATGGAAGAGGATACGCGCACCCCCATCATTTTTAGGAGGCAATTCTTAGCCACCGCTGGGTGCTGTATTGATGTGAAAAATAGTAAGCTATCTTTTGATGTGGGGGATGATCATGTGCAGTTTAACTTGTTAAAAGTTGATAAATTCCCTTCTCTTACTGATGAGCATAATAAGATTGATGTGGTTGATGGTTTGATACAGGAAACCATGTGTAACCTTAATTCTAATGATCTTCTTAAGCACTTAATGTTGAATAATAGCACTACTAAGGATGAAAATCCTGAAGTAGCCGTGTGCTAAACTTCTAGAAGCCTCTCTAGCAATTTCACCTTTACTTGCTAAGGTGGAACCATTAAAAGATGAAAATAAGCTCTCGTCTGATGAGGCAAAAGCTCCCGAGGCAGAACTGAAACCTCTCCCTTCATCCTTGAGGTATGAATTTCTTGGACTCAACTCTATAATACTATGTGAATGTAAGTTTGAATGCATATCAAATTGACTCTTTGCTTAGAGTACCTAGAGAGCCTCATGAGACCATAGGATACACCTTTGATGACTTAAAAGGAATTCATCCTTCTTTGTGTATGCATCAAATCTTAAGGAAGATGACCATAAGCCCTCGATTGAACACCAAAGAAGGTAGAATCCTAGCATCTAAGAGGTGGTCAAAAAGAAAATTTTGAAACTGCTTAAAGCCAACATTATCTACCCTATCTTCGACAATAAGTGAGTAAGCTTGATCCGCACCGTACCTAAGAAAAGAGAGAAAATTGTTGTCAAAAATGAGAATAATGAGCTAAGTCCCACTATGACTATCACAGGATGGCGTGTGTGCACTGATTTATCGGAAATTGAATAAAGCCACCCATAAAGATCACTTCCCCCTTCCCTTCATTGACCAAATGCTTGAAAAGTTGGCTAAGAACTCATATTTTTCCCACTTAAATGGATATTTAGAATTCTTTCAAATCCCTATCCATCCTGATGATCAAGAAAAGACTACTTTCACATGCCCTTATGGTACATATGCTTATAGAAGGATGCCATTTGGGTTATGCAATGGCCCTGCTACATTTCAATGTTGTACGATAGCTATTTTCCCTGATTTTATTGAGGACATAATGGCAGACTTTATGGATGAGTTTCTGTGTATGGTGCAACCTATGACCATTACTTGAATAACTTGTCCAAGGTCCTGCAAAGATGTGAAGATGGGGATTTGGTCTTGAATTAGGAGAAGTGCCATTTTATGGTGCAAGAGGTGATTGTCCTTGATCATATTGTCTCTAATAAAGGCATTGAAGTTGACAAAGCAAAGGTGGAGGTCATTAAAAAATTGGCACCACCAACTTCTGTAAGGGGTGTGAGGAGTTTTCTTAGACATGTTGGTTTTTACCGGCGGTTCATAAAGGATTTTTTGAAAATTATAAAACCTCTCATCCAGTTGCCTGTCAAAGATGTGCCTTTTGAGTTTAATGAAGAATGTTTAAGTGCTTTTCATAGGTTAAAAGAGGCATTAATCACGGCTCCAGTAATGCAAGCTCCGAATTTAGAGCTATCTTTTGAAGTAATGTGTAATGCAAGTGACTATGCAGTGGGCGCCGTTCGTGGCCAACGAAAGGACAACAAGCCATATGCCATATACTATGTGAGCCGCACTCTTAATGGGGCTCAAATGAATTATGCCATGATGAAAAAGGAATTCTTGGTAGCTATCTTTGCCTTAGAAAAATTTCGATCTTACTTGATCAATTCTAAGGTCATTGTCTTTACTGATCATACCGCTTTGAAACACTTAATGATTCAACTCCAAACCCCGATTCATCCGATGGGTCCTCCTTCTTCAAGAGTTTTATTTGGAGATCAAAGACAAGGCTTGGTTGGCAAATGTGGTTGCTGATCATCTATCTCGCCTTAGCCCCCAGGCTACTTTAAGTGCACACATATTAGGAACCCTTGTATTCAGGCATCTCAGCGTATCGTAGCTTACTGTTTCTTTGGTTGGGATGATAGTCTGAATGTCCCGAGATTATTGAGTAATATTTCTTGTCATGTATGCTTGATGTTGTCTAGCTTTGCCTCAGGTCGTTCTTGGCTAGGTAATTGTTAGCACTAAGGGTGGGATAGTTATAGGTGCTATTGTGATAAGTATTGCTAGATTTTTGGGTATTGAGTCCAACCCCTAGGATAAAGTCTCTGGATCCAAGTGGCTTGATCAAGCCACCTTTGAGATCATGAACTTTAGTAAATTAGAGCAGGGCATTTGTGCTGGATTTACCCTGGAGATCGGCTTCTGTCGTTTTCCAATGTTGATCAAACTACCTTACTTTACCGGACTAACCTTTATTGGGTACCTAGCAATGCCAAGGTTGTTCAACGCGCACCCCCCTTCACCCCCTATTCTAGTCAAGCCGGACTTAGCTCTTCCTCCCAACTACCCCGTACTGACTATGTAGACCTGCAAGCCACCCTTAGGTCCATTCAAGAGGGGCAAGTATCCCTTCGAGCTTATGTTGCTTATGAGAACGCCGTTCTTTGTGATTTTGTCTAAGAATACCATGACAAGCTCTGTGGGATGCTTGCTGCCCTGACTCAATATTTCGAGGATTATAGGGCTTGTTTAGAGGCCTACTGAGATTGGCATATCTCTTATGGCCACTAACCCCATCCTCCTCCCCCACCTTCTTTCTAATTGCCTTTTGCTACTTCCCTTCTCTTTTCCACTATGTTCCCACATTAAGGGCAGTGTGTAATTCAAGCATGAAGGAGTTAGTCATTATATTTGGTATCTGATACCTAATTTGGTTAGGTGTGCTTGTGTATTATATATATTATTTGATAGTTTTTGGAGTTTCATTGTAGGTTTTAATCTCATTTGGTTAGGAGTATTTTGGAAAGTATATTTAGTTTTTTTTTTTAATTCTAGATTACATTTTAGCTTTTTTTTAGTTTCTTTTCATACGTTTTGTATTTGTTTTCCTTTGCATTGTTATAAGGAGCATGCATGAAGAAAAAAAATTTAATGAAAAGAATGAAAAAAGAAAAAAAATCCTCCGATGATGATCTTTGTAGACTAGGTAGACCTCCTTGGTTTAGTTTGATTCTCTGATTTGCCCAATTGTGCATAAAAATATTTGAGAATGAGTTTGTGAAAATAAGCTTCATGTTTTGACCATATGTTGAGTGTGAGTTGATTACCCCATGACTCTTTACATGAATTTTGGCATGTGTTTACTAATGAGGCAGTTATGACCTTGGTAGATGTCCCGTGAGGTTCTGAGCTTTTAAAGACTATTATCAATTTAGTCTCACGTTTCTTTCATGTGTTGCTCTTCCATGACATCATTTCTCTAGAACTTGCTTTGATTCTCATTCAAGGTTGCATTTCGCATATGCATTTAGGCAATATAATTGAGGCATTCTTTGACTTGTTAAACTCAATAACCAAATAGCCACCTTTGCCCCATATTATATCCATTGCTATCCCCTTTGAGTTTATATCTGCTTTTCTTGATTTGAACCTCCTGCTATAGCCTATGGCCAAATGATTATCTCACCCTTAAGTCAAGACTAGAGGAGCATTTCATTCTTTTGTATCAAGTTTGATTAGGAACTAGTAAGGTGTATTGAAATTTTTTTAATGGATTTGCTTATTTGGTGAAGGGATGTGTGATCTTGTTGATAAAAGAAAATCCTTTGTATTTTGTACAAAATTTAGAGAAGAGTTAAGATTCAAAGTTTGGTACGGATTTCCCTTGGCTAGCTCTTTTGAAGGGGAAAAAAAAGAGAGAAAAAATAACGAAGAAAAAAAAAGCACAAAAACAAGAGAAAAAAAAAAGAGAATAATAAAAATAGTTTTAGCCTTGTTGAGATTGTAAAATATTTATGACTTTCAACTCTTTGTCTCTTCAATTGGGGATGTATTTTATCAATGAATTATATTGGTCTAGGGGGGATGTTGTATGATGCATTGGAAACATTTAACTCTTAGTCTATGGCTTCTAGCTCCACATTTCCAAAATATTTGTTCCCCTCTTACCTTTACTTATGGCTCCATTACAACCTTATGAAAGTTCTCATGATTGTCTAGTGTGTTTGTATTTTTGTGATGGCGAATTAGAGAGTCTTGTCAAGCTTATGGTAGATTTGAGTCTATGGAATGAGAATTGAGGGAACCTTCATATATTTTTTCAAACACATGGGTGATGAATGCTATATGACTATAGTGAGGTTCTACTGGCATTACTAGCTCCATTTGTTTCATATGTTAAATGATTGTTTTTTATGATTTGGGGAGATCGATTCAAATTTGACATTGTGGTATATCAGGTGGTTTTTGAAAATTTCATTCCCTAGTCAGTTTACTAAATGTTTTTTGCATCTTTTTAGGCTAACTTTGGATTGGTTTTGCCATTGAAATGCTACCTATAGCTATTCTGAGGAGGATTTGAATAATTTTGGTCTTAGCATTCCTTAGGGACCAGCAACAGTTTAAGTATGGGACAGTTTGATAAGTGCTTATCGTATGTATCATTTTAGGGTCATTTTACTACAGTTTTAGGAGAACTATGTTCTTTAAGTTACTATTTATACTTCTATTCTCGTTTTATGCTTGGGTATGGTTCTTTTCTGTGTTTTGCAGGAATTTAAATTATTTTAACCCAGCATTATATTTGACCCTCATTTGAGTATATTTTGACCCCACACGGATGCCCATGAGATGTTATGCTCGTGGAGCAAGAGAAAAGTAGAAATTATGGTTGCAGCTAAGACCACAGATTGCTTGTGGTGCCTGCCACAGACAGTGGTATATTGGTAACTATGGCCTCTTCATTTTCAGTCGACTATGCGGCTAAAAATGCCCGTGCTCTTCTTTATAAACTCATCCCTCAGTAGTAGAAAAGAGAGGAAGCATATCATAGATAGTTATTTTTCCTCTCCAAAATTTTACCTTTTTTGTAGTTAGTATTTTAGTTTGATTTTTGTGCAAGTGAGAAATCTTGAGTGAGGAGTTCAGTTTTCGGTTTTGCTAGCGGTTTGAAGAATTTTTTGAAGGCTGTCATTATCAAGCCCTTCCCTCTTAGATTTCGCTGAATCATTGGTTAGTTGTTTAATTTTTTGTAATAACCCGGCTCTAACCTATATTCATTTATTTAAACCATCTTTATTTATTTCATTAATCATGTTTATTCAATTACTTTATCATGTTTATTGACCTAATCACTCATGGTTATTTGCTTAACCAAATCATGTTTATTAAATTCAATTACACTCAATTTATTTATTTAACGAATTGCATTATGTTATTTAAATTTTTCACCTTCATTTATCGTATTTAATCATCCCGGTTGGGAGATATTTCATTTTGGGTACCAATTTACAACTCAAGTTTCATTGATTGTTAATTCGAGTTTCATTGATTGATTAAATGTTGAGTGAATCGATATTAGGCCTCGGTGAGTATAAATTAGTGATTAATTATTTTCTTATCTTTGGTAAACTTTAATCCCGAGAAATACAAAATTTTATTTTTGTTCAACACTCCAAATAATTTTTCGAGCCCGAACTTAGCTTATTGGGCCCAAAACAAAAGCCTAAAACCTTGCTAACTTTATTATTTTACCAAGTACTCATTTTAGCACCTAATTTTAATTAGTAAAAAGCTACTTTTTGGGTGGGAAATTTCAGCCACATGTTGCTAATACGTGAGAATTTCCAGCCACAAAGAATTCAACAAAAATCACAAGCCCATCTCTCCATTTCCTCTCTCCTCTCCACGGTCTTCAGGTAGAAAACAGGGGCAGTAGCTACTGCCCCTTTGTGCCGCCAGTTCTGGTGGTTCTGGCCACTTTTTCGGCGACCTCCCAACTGCCCCGAGTTCCCCTTGCTACTAGCTATCATGTCCAACCCCTCAAATCACTCAAAACAGCCTTCTCCTCTCTCTAATTCAAGCTTAAAGTGAGGTTTGTTCCAAAACTCTAATTTGTTTTATCTTGAGTTTTATGGTTGTTCTATTTATGGGCTATGTTTGAATGATTTAATTGATAGTTATTGTGCAATTTTTATTTAGTTTGGAGATGTTTGGAGTCATGGGTATTTGATCAAGAGTATGATTTTTATGATTTTGTATTTGTTTAAATGTCACTGTTGAAAATTTTGGGAATTATAGGATTGTCCAAAACTTTTGAATTTTTTACTGTAGCATCTCTATATTATTTGGGATTTTCTGGCAAAAGTTTATGAATTGTGGAGGTGTAATCAGTGAGTTATGAAATTTTGAAGAAAACTGCCCTGTTTTGGATACGAATTATGTAATTATGTATTCATGAAGTTGTTGAGAGTTTGGATATGTATATGAGGCCTTAAATAATCTTTTTATATCTTATTGCGGTGATTTGAAATGATTTCAAGTGAGTTTTATGTGAAAAAAAAAAAAGAGAAAGTTAAATCAGTGTAGGGCTGGAATTTCAGGGCATTAGGGCTGACTTTGGGATTAAATTGGTAATGAATAGTCCAGCCAAAAATTATGATTTTTGGTGGGTATATAGTTCAGTGTGTTAGCATTAAAATGCCTCTTGAATGGCCTTAATCCGAGATCTATGGAAAACGTTATGGTCATTTTACCAAAACTGTGCAGATTAGACTAAAAACTGACACACTTGTGTTTTAGCCCCATTTTGGGAACCCTATTGTGGGAATCATGTTTGTATTGTACATAAAAGTTTTTAGGGACTTCTTGATCGTTTCATATTGGGGTTTTAAGTCTGCAATGAAAGTTAGAATTTTTGAAGTGAACTGACCTGCTTGGGTGTAAATCAGGTTGTTATTGCAATTTCTGTGCAGTGTATACTTGAAGGAAAATTCTAAACATTTTACTGTAGATTGTCCATATTATTTTCGAATTTCCTATAGGATTTCATGAATTTTGGTTTAGTAACCTATTTCAGAAAAGACCACAGCCACTCTCTCAATTGTCACCATCAAGGCCTTTTCCCTTGTAATCTCATTTATTTCATTGTGGATTATTTTACTTTTATTTCTTTTATATCAAATTCAATTACTTTCATCAATTCAATTTTAAAGTTATATTGGAATACACAAGCTATGTATACCATTTAATTACTCAATTTCTATTACACATACTTTTACTTACTCAATTATGTGAGTAAGGATCATTTACTGACTATACATACTTACAATGACATTTATGAAATAGAGTTGAGGCCTAGTTAGCGTTGCCCATTATACATAAGTGTTATCCAGTTAGAACATATTTATAAAGTCAGATGACATTTATGAAACAGCTGACTTATATCAAGTCAGATGATATTTTAAAGACTCAAGGTACGTCGATTGCCTGTATCTTCAGAAAGCAGATCATGTTTATCAAGTTACAACTCTTAATGAGTTTATCAATGAATCAGTTTATATAATGATTTATCATTTAACTTGTGACCCCATCAGTAATCATCTATAGGGCATCAGCCTATCATTTACCCACGCGGCTTCAGGCCAACTCTTGATCGAATTGACAGGTGTACACCTATGTATAGATCATATCAGTGCAAGGGGTTCACATCCAGATAATAATGAGCAATTCAATTTCATATTACTTTCATTTTCATTGTTATTGCCAACTAAATAAATTGCAAAGACAGGTACCCATCAATAGTATTTTTATGCCTATTTTGCAATACAGGAATGCATGTACTGAGTTTTTGCTTATGTTTTCAAATTATTTTCATGTTTTCCATTTTAGGTGATGAAGTACCACATATTTCTCCTTTTAGCAAGCCATTTTGAAAGTCATCATATGCTCACAGTGGATTTAGCATAGCACAAGTGTTGGGATCAACCTCAAGGTCTATATTCAATATACATGTGTGTAGTGTGGAGTGCGAGTTAGCACATGGTATGATTAAGTAAATGGTATTGAAGTGAGCTATTATGGACTTTGGTCTTAAAGTGTATCAGTTTAATAGAGTTTATGATTGTGATCGTAAGCGGCAGGATTAAATGGCTCAGTTAGCCTTGTCCTTATCAGGACGGCGGTAGTGTCTTCATTTACTGAGTCTTCCGCTACAATTTTCAGTAATCATGTTATTAGTATTTTGGGGGCGTTATTAATCATTAGTGAGTAGTTTATCAGAAATTGTAGTTGGATCATGTTTTTAATAAAATTGTGCTTTTGTTTCATGATTGATTTGATTTTGTTTTATCAAGTGATTATCATATTGTGAGACAATTGAATGAAAAACTGAAAGGTGAAATTTGATTGTTAGATTGCTTGATAAGACCTAATAAAATGATGACTCGAAAGAGAGATTTGCATGTTAGGCGGATGAGAAAGTAATAAAACTATTGAACTTAGATTAAGACAAATTAGATTGAAAGAATAACTTTTGCTTAGTTTAGGTAATTTGGTCGATTTCGAAAGAACAAACTAAATTGTAGATAGATTGCAATTCTCGAAATTATCCAATTAGAGAAAAGTACATGTTAATCATATTGATCCAACATTTTTTTTAACTAAATAAATCCCTAGGCGTTTCTCCATTACCAAATTAGGAATCAATTGATTAGAGGTTGTTAAATCAAAATTCCTCGATTAAGTAATTGCATAGTATTTTCTGATAGAAAGGACTCGATAGATTACTTTGGTCCTTAAGGATCAGATGATGTTTTATCTATAGTATGTCACCTATGCACTTGCAGGCAGTGGTCAATGCCTCATTTAGTAGTAATTGCAAGAAAAAAAAGAAATGAATTGATCTGAGCACAAAAAGAAAGAGAAGAAAAAGGAGGTAAAAAAAGGAAAAAGAAAATAGGGAGGGGGATTTTTTATTTGATATTTATCCTAGGGGGGTTCTTTTGCTTTCCTGCGACACCCACACAACACAGCCATGCAGAGAGAGGAGGAGGAGAAAGAAGAAGAAGAAGAAGAAGAAGAAGAAGAAGAAGAAGGGGGAAAAAAGTCGGTTTCGATTTTAATTGCACATTAAGGTGAGTAATTCTTGCCTTCTCTATCCTTGAAATTGATTAGGGAAAGATGAATTTGATTATTTATGCTTGAATTTGAGAAATCAATTGACAATTAAAGCTTTGAATTTGATTTAGGATTTAGTAGATTAGAACCTTCATTCCATCCCTTAGAAACTCATCCTTAAAAGCTATATTTGATTGTGAATTTTTAGATTAATATGATGTTATGAGTTGATGATTTTGTCGTAAATTTGTTCACTTATATGCTTGAATATGGATTTTTGATAGTCAAAAGGAGGTTGAATTTTCGGATTTTCTCTAGATTTGCGAACTATTTGAATTTCTATGAATTACTGACTTAGCAAAAATTTCTGAAATGTTTATAGTAGGTCCTCTATGATGTTGGGCAATTTCCTATAAATTTGCTTCAGTTTTAGATGTGTAGTTTGCAAGTTATGAATTTTTGATTAAGACTACCTTGTTTTAATGCATGATTTTGATTATTATTTTAATTTATAGAAGTTATTTGCTTGGGAAAAATTATAAAACTTTTGCTGTATACCCTCTATGATACTTGCAATTTTTCATAAATTTTTATGAATTTTGGATGTGTATTTTATGATTTATGGATTTTTTGATTTAAATTTTCCTATTCTAGTGCAAATCTTTTAGCATTGTTTTAATTTTTGTAGAAGATCTGCTTCAGGGAAAATTGTAAAAATATTATTATGAATGCCTTATACTATATTGTATCTGTTTACAAATTTTCTTAAATGTTGGATGTGTATTCTTTGTGTTACAAATTTGTGAGTGGAATGCTATGTTTGGTGTAGTTATGGTTCAGTCGTATGCATAAATTAAATCTTTATCATGGTTGTGATGATTTCACACATTAAAATAGAAAGGTGGTACTTATTAAAACTTGTGAAAATTATTTTGGGTAGAATTATGCCTTGTTTCGACTGTGTTTTTATTAAAATTGTGAAATCGAGCTTCTTTGACAATAAAAATGTGATTCAATGAGTTATATGATTTTATTAAGCTATGTTTTTGGGGAAAAATGTTTGCGTCTTGCCTAAGGGTGTGACATGCCGTTTCTAATTGTGTTTGTATGAGCTATATAATTTGATTGTCTAAGTCATGTACATAATTTTCTCAATTACTTGTATAAATGTTAATGCTTCGAAAACATCAAAAAGATTTTCGTTTGTTTCTGAAAAAAAATTTGTGGGTATTTCACTTAAAACCCTCATGAGACTTCAATCGCCCACTTGGGCAAGTGAGGGGTTTAAATGGTTTGCTGCATATACTAAATGCAACAGCGTTCCCACAAAAGTGAATTAGGTTTTTCTTTATCTTATTTTCCATTTCTTTTTAGCTAGTTTAGTTTGTTTCAGTTAAGGACGATAAAAATCTAATTCTAGAGGTATTTGTTTACGCTAAAAATATGATATTTTTATGGTACTTTTGTACGTAATTTATGTTTGAAATAACTATTATAGTTAGATTTTTATTTGATTTTTTTTATAGGTGTCGGATATCAGGAACAAATTGTGAAAGAAATGATGAAAGGAGAGCAAGAAAAAAAATGAAAATAAAATCCTAATTGCTATCCAAGTTCATGGATTATAATATCACCATGTTTTAATTTTTGTTCCTGATTACCACCCTGTTTTGAAAATGTTCCATCCTGCCACTCTGTTTTTAAAATAAGGCTATCATTGCCACTCAGCAACTGACCACCATTGGAATAGGTAATATCTAATTCTTTTTTTTTGGGGGGGGCTAGCTTGACAAGGAAGGCAAACTTGAATTCAAAAAAAAAGAGCAAATCAGAACTCATTCACCTCCCTCCAGAAACATAACAACGTGAACAGGAACTCACTTCTTCCCCTGCTACTCACGTTGAAAGAACCCTACTCAAAAAATTGATTTGATTTCAAAATTCAAGAAGAGATATATTATCGTTGTTCATGAATCTGGAGCACAATTAAGTTGAAGGAAACAATCAAGCTCTTGAGGTATGTTGCTTGTTTTTAGCGTTCATGATTTCAGTTCAAAATTTTGGGTTTGTTGTTAGAGTATATAAAAGACAAAAATGTTGGATGAATGATCATCAAATCAGTTAAGTGCGGGTTTTTATAGTTCATTGTGGTTGAATGTGGTTGTGAAAACATGAATTTGGGTAAATTTCAAAGTTAAGTTCTCAAATTTTAGTTTGTAATATGTAAAAGGCTTCTATGTCTGATGTATCTACCCAGAAATATTGAATGGCCATTGATTAGTATATGTTGTGTTTGTGGCATGGTTGATTCCAATTTTTGATATGTAAAAAGCTTCAATATTGTTGGTTGCGTTTCTCTCATCTCTCTCATTAATTTATTGCAAGGGCACAATGGAAATAAAATTGCATATCCACCATGGAGGTGCATTTGTTAGAGTTCCTGAATTAGCTTATCTCGAAGGCGGCCTTAAGGATTTAACTATTGACCCTGATGAGTTGAGTTTGCATGAGATAAAGGTAGATATCATGAAATTGGGTTATGTTGAGCATAAAATCGGGAAGGTTTACTATAGAAAGCCGAATATATATTTTGAAGAAGCCCTTGTGTCCATAGAAGATGATGATGATGTTCGTGAATTAATTAAATTATGTATCAAAGAACCATTTATTGAGCTATATGTGGAACACCTTGATCGTGAAAATTGGGTTGAGATGTCTAATGTCTTTAACACAGAACAACATGAGTTAGATGATTGTGAGGATGATGATGGTGATGATGACTTATTAAATGATTTGGACATTGAGTCCGAATCTGATGATGAAATTGCCAGAGCAAAGCAAAAAGTGAGGGAGGAAAACGAGGAAAAGAAGAAAGAGGTTATGATAAAAGCTAAGGCCTCAAATGGTAAGGGGTCCTATGATGATGATGAGTTTCTTAAGCATTATCACGATTCAGAAAATGCGAGTAGCCCTAGCATTTCTGAAGCTAAAGACAGAGATGCTGCAAGAAGTAAGACTATTGGTTACCCTAAGTTTAACCGTCATGTAAGAGCCGAAGATGTTGACGTGGTCATAGAAATGAAATTCATTGATAAGAAGCAGCTTAGGGAGGCCTTGGACAATTATAGAATACTTAAGGGCTACGATATTAAAGTGTTACACAGTAATAAGCGAAGATTCCAAGCTAAGTGCATGGGTTCTGGGTGTAAATGGAAGATATGGGCCTCTCCATGTAATAATGAGGAATCTTATCAAATCAAAACCATCAGTGAAGCTCATAGTTGCATTCCATTTAGCTTTGAGAAGAGGAAAAGACTAAGAAGCAGTAATTGGCTTTCTCAAAGGTAACTGGAGAAGATTAGGATCGAACCAAACATAAAAATGCGAGTCTTGAGAGAAATGGTTAAGCAGGGCCTAAACTACAAGGTTTCTTTAAAATTGTGTCATATAGCTAAGAAGAAGGCCTTGAAGCAGATAGTAGGTGACTACAGAGCTTAATTTGGGCTTGTTATAGATTATAGAAATAAGATTTTGAGGCAAAATCCAAGAAGCACAGTTGAAGTTGCCATCACGAAGAATGAAAATGACCAGAGCATATTTGCAGGCACATACATATGTCTTGGGGCCTTAAAGCATGGCTTGTTAGAGGGTTGTCAACCCGTTCTTTCTATTGACGGTTGCTTCATCAAAGGGCCTTGGAAGGGCCAAATATTAGTGGCTGTCGGAAGAGATGGTAACAACCAGATGTATCCTGTAGTATGGGCTGTGACACAGAGGGAAAATATTCCCACTTGGTGCTGGTTTATGAAGATGTTATCATCTGATTTACAATTAGGCGATGGGATAGGGTGGACCATTATTTCTGATCAACAAAAAGGGTTAGTTAAAAGTATATCTCAATTCCTTCCCCGAGCACAGCACAGGTTATGTGCAATGCATGTTTATGCGAACTTGAGGAAGAAGTATAAGGGAGTTAAATATAGAGACATCTTTTGGAGGATTGCAAAGTCCAGCACTAAAGTGGAGTTCAATATGAACAAGAAGGCAATGGAGCAATTTGATCCAAATGCATGGAAATTTCTAGAGGAGAAAAACCCCGAGCAATGGTGTAGGTTGTTCTTTGATTACCAAGCAAAGTGTGATTCGGTTGACAACAACATGGCCGAGATATTTAACGCCTTTATCATAGAGGTACTTACATATAAGTGTTTGGGAATTTGAATTAATTTTGCTGATTTTGTAAGTACTTCATTTAATTTTTCTTTTGTTTGCAGGCTAGGTACAAGCTGATAATCTCCCTCCTTGAAGACATCTTCAAATCGGTCATGGAAAGGGTTGGAAGAAAAAAGATTTCTCTGAAATATATGATCAGAAGATTTGCCCACGAATCATCAAAAAGTTGGAAAAAGAGAAGGACAATTGTAGATGGTGGCAAGCAACCTGAGCTGGAGGTGGCAAATATAGTGTGAGTCATGGACTATAGGGGTTTGTGGTCAACCTTGTCCAGAGGACATGCACCTGTAGAGGATGGGATTTGACTGGTATTCTTTGCCGACATGCACTAGCCGTAATGAGAGAGGAAAGATTAAAAGTTGAAAACTATGTGGATGATTTCTATTCTTTGGAGAGGCACAAGAAAGCATATAGAGCGACAATTAACCCCATTAATGGCCAAAATATGTGGGTCAAAGCAAGTGGAGATCAAATCCATACACCCTCATTTGAAGATACAAAGAAAAATCTAGCTTTGAAAAGGAGGCTTGAGGAATGGGAGAAGAGCAACAAGCAAGCAAGTGGTTATGGTAGAGTGTCCACAAAGGGACACAAGAAGGCATGCTTTCAACGTAAGCAAGTTGGTCATACAAAGCGAACATGCAATTTTGAGGTATGTTGTTCAAGTTTTGCTTAAACATGGCTATTGAAAGGCCCATGGGCGAAGCCATGTTGGGGCAAAGGGGGTCAATTGACCCCCTAGCTTTTTTGGGAAAAAAAATTAAATGTAGGATATTTTTATGGGTAAGAAAGATATATATGTATTAATTAGTTCATAAGTACACATCATAGGAGTGCCTAACAGGGTAGTGGTTACTCCTTGTTTTGGGTGGGAGGTCTCTGGTTTGACTGTTCATTCTGCCTTTTCTGTTTTTTTTTTTTTTAAAGTGCCCTTTAATTTTTTCAATCTCGCCCCCTTGCTCAGAATCCTGGCCCCGCCACTGGAAAGCCCCCCCCCCCCCCCCCACCAAACACCTGAACATGCCTCATGAAAAATGGATTTTTTTTTGTTTGCCTTTAGGTCATAAGAGAAGATCTCTCTACAAAGCAAGTGTTAAGTGAGACAACTCAGCCCTCTGCAAGTCAAGAATCTCACGCGCCTACACCTCCCCTAAAACTTCAGGTATTTTAATATATACCTAAAATGTATTGGGTACATCAGCATGTTTTCCTATAATATATAATGGTGTTGGAGGAAAAACTGAAACTGGATGGCAGGGGGTGTTCAAATAGGATTTGTAAGTTCAGCATGAATTTTTCCTGTAAGTTCAGCATGTTTTTTTTTTTCGTTTTAATATAGATCAGAAGAGGCCCAGCTGCACCAATCATAGGGGCACATATTCCAGCATCTGATTTCAGTAACTTTTGGACTGACTAGACTGACCAGAATTCACTAGCATGAGCAATATGGGAAACACATCAGCAACATGATCAACATTACAGTCAACAGCAAAGTCAATAGAACAGTCAGCAGTAGCAGTCCAGTCAGCAGCACAGTCAGCAGTTGCAGCAATCCAGTCAGCAGCACAATCACCAGAACAGTCAGTATCAGCAGCAGTCCAGTCAGCAGCAGTAGCAGTCCAGTTAGCAGTCCAGTTTATAGCAGCAACAATCCAGTCAGCAGCACAGTCAGCAGTCACAGCAATCCAGTCTGCAGCACAATCACCAAAACAGTCAGCAGCAGCAGCAGTCCAGTCAGCAGTCCAGCTTGCAGCAGCAACAGTCCAGTCAAGCGCCCAGTCACCAGCAGCAACAGTAACTGAATCTTTGCATTTCAACCACCGGCTTTCAATAGGCTTGAAGACAGAAACTTTGTTGCTTTTTTGTTTGTAAGCTCTTGAAGCAATCTCTTGCCTTCTGTTGTAATCAGCAAAACAAACCTCTTCCCTTCTGTTTGTTGATGTAAAACAAATCTCATTTCTCTGTTGCAATCGTCGAAGATTCCATGGATCGAATGTCATACGTGTACATTCTGGAGATGTTGATCGAACTTTGACCATTAGGGTTTTGTTTTTAAGCATTGCAAATTAGAGCTTTGTATCGATAGAAGATTTAGTTTTGAAGCTCTTTGTGTAGAGGTGGTTTCAGCGGTTGGAAGATAGAATTTTGATGGCTTTGATTTGTATCGCTGAAAAATTGAATCACTAGAGATCGTGTTGATGTGATACTGGAATTTATTGACATGTAGCAGCTCTGTTTACAGGTAGGATACAGAGGCTAACCCTCCTCCCCCCAACCTCCAAAAAAAAGAAAAAAGAAATGGTATAAAGGTTATAGGATCAATATAGTTTGATTAAGATATTGGTTGTGTGAGCTGATGTTAGTGAAGTATTTTTGTGTTTACAATTGAATAAATCATCTTGGATATAATGCTTAGATTTCTTTTTTTCAAAAAATTAGGAGAACAAATTATGTCTTGTTGCTTTATGTTATCTAATGATTCCTTCTATCATAGTGTCACAGCACAGGACCATCATGGAAGTTTTTTATAAGACTCCTGTAGTTGACAGATGCATTTGTGTTTTGAGAGGCAAGCTCTTCAACCAAAAGCACCACTTCTAACAAACAATGGTAAAAGTTCACATTTCCACAGACATACAGTCTTGATGTTTCTACAGAACAAAAAAGAAAAAGGTTTCCATTTCTTCTTACAAGCCCGAATGAGCAAGTTCTCAAATTACAGTCACCGCTGAGTTTGGTTCATTCTTCTTACAAGCCCACAATTTGATTACATGGTTACATGGTTCTTACAAGCCTTAGTTTTAATAGCTCCATGAAGCTCCAACGGATGCCACATTTCTTTGCTTGAATGCCTCACTCCCTCTACTTATCCTTCCAAGTGAGAAAAGTTTTGTTGATTGAGACATTGAAAGGAAACCTACATTGCAAAATGCAAACAATGGAGCTATTCTTCATACGAAATATGACCACAAACACCTGAGGCATTTTATCGAACACTTTATGGGCATGGTATAATTCGAATTTCAGTGGTGACTCTTTATTCCACCATTGAAGAACCAAATCATTTTGAGTCTGAAGTTCATAGTGATTCCATTACCAACTTTGGAACTCTTTATTCCACCATTCAAGAACCAACCCATTTGACTCAACTTCAAGTTCAATCTCATTGAAGCTTGAAAAATTTAGCTACAGAGAGCTAAAATCAGCCGCAAAAGGGTTCTACCCACATCATTCAATTCATAAAGGAGGCCTAGCAACCGTGTTTCACGGCGTCATACAAGACAGCAAGATGGTGGCAAGATGGTGGCCATGGAGAGCTTGAATGCTGTTGCTGCCCTTCAACCGGAGAGAGAAGGCGAGTTGAAATTACCTGGCATAGCAGGTCAGTAAAATGAAGAATGGTGCTTTGTGTTTTGTTTTTAAATATAATGACAAGTTGGAATAATTTTAAAATGATGTGGCATTGTGAAACAAAAAGCAAATTAAGGTGGTAATATAATCCATGAGCGCCCATGCTCATCTCACATCACACCCCCTTAATCTCTCTCAGTCTCTCTGTCATCTCACGATGTCCAATACCAGAGAGCCCTGACATTCCTCCTGCCCCATCCCGTCTCTCGGGCTCTCTCGCCGGCTCTTCGACACCACCATCACCACAATCGACCTCATACCCTTCACCATCTTCATCCACCAAATGCTAGCTCACCACCGCTAGCGCATCAATCATCTCCACCGTCCATGACTACCTCAAAATCGACGATCAGGAAAAGGAGAAGGGCGAGTATAAATCCAAGCAGTGGCGAAGGTAGGGTTGGGGGTTTTTTTTTCTAGTTCAGTTTAGATTTTTAGGGTTTAATTTGTAGTTGGTTTAAGAGATTGTTAGGGTTTCCATTTTAGATGTTTAGTTCGTGATTTATGGTTGAATTCATTTCACCTATTTTGATTTTCAAATGGTAGATCTGTTATGTAGTTTGCAATTTCGCATATTTGAAGTTTAGTTTTGTTAATTTGGAGTATTGCGGTTTGGATGAATAACCGATTCATTTCCCCTCTTCCTTTTCTGTTTCCAGTCTCATGTCTGATCTTTGGCCTTTAGAAGTGTTGTTGTCGGTTTTTGAATAGTTGAAATTGCTAGAACATCAGATTTTGGTTTAGGAATTTGCAAGTGTGGGTTCAAATTGATGGTCTCTTTGTTCGAATGCCCTGTTATATCCTCTTCAGTGCTCTGTTCTCGATTGGTTTTGGATTCGATATTATGCTCTGAAATTTATCTGAAAATGCCATCTGGGTTGTTGAATGTGTTGCTGTAGAGCTCGGGATGAAAATTAATTGATGGTTTGGGCTGAGTTCACGGGCAGTGAAGCCCTCTGATTCGTCCCCTCTTCTCTGTTATGTTTGTTTTGTCTTCCTATTTGGATCGTTTCGTGTTAGTTTTGGTGTTACTGGGTTTACGTTTGGGAGATGTTAGCTCAACTCATGTGGTGAGCTTGGATTTTTGCAAGATTGATCAAACCAATTTTGGGCTGTTTGGTTGGCTAATTTCTAAGTCCTCAATTCTCATTCTTCTGATTTTGCTCACAGTATAGGTTTTGCTACACCTTCGTTCTTGCTTTCTTTAGTCACTCGATTACTTTATTTTCTATTCGTTTATTTGAAGAAACTACGCAGAGGTACCTCCGTTTGCTGTAAACTATTTTGAAGACCCTCAGTTTTTAAAAACTCGTTATTAGGTAACTTGTCTTTTGAGGTAACTAGTATAAAGGGCCCTCAAAATTTTATGTGAGCTATTTTTGAGTCCAAGCTACTATTCTAATTTATAAAGCACGCTCATAACTCTTCATATTTGTACATTTTTTCCAAATACTTAAAAACTTATTTTTGAAAAATTTTATTGGATGCTTGTGCCAATTCTCATATAAGTAATATTTGCGGCCCTCTTTGAACTGGTTTCAGAACCACGTGATTAAAAATAATTAAGATCATTAAGCTAACTAGTGACTAATTAGACTAATTACTGTGATTAATGCTTGAATCATGATGTGTTTGCCTGATTCGAATTATTTACGCATTGTTCACTCACCGGAAGAAATTTCTTCAGTAGCACCTCAATTAAACTATATTACTGATATAGTTTTAGAAGTAAAAGTCGAATTAGCTAAAATTAAGACCAAAGTCAAAGAGTTTAAAAAGCAATTATCTGTATTTCACCTTTCTCTGATTAACGAAGTTAGATATAGCGAAAATTTACTTCCAGTTTTAGTATGCCACTTCAGCATAAGTATCCTTTCCAAAACCTAAAAAAAATGAAAATCTATTTCCTTTGCATGATATCAAAACCCAAAAAGAAGTAGGAGCAAAACAGTTGAAAAATCATCTGAAAAGACAGAAAAAGAAAAAGAGGATAGAGTATAAACAATTTTCTTGAAGAACTACAAAATAAGTTCGAAAAACAACCAAATCTAGAAGAATTAAATAAGATCATGAGCGCAATTAGTGATAAAAATGAAATGTTGTCTAATGATAATAAAGGAACAAATATTGTCCAAATAGTAAAGGAAATATATTAGCAAATGAACCCAATCAAGCTAGAAGATCTTAATATTGTACCTTTGGAAGAAATTAGAAGAAAACTGAGTAGAAGATATGGTAAAATGAATGTTAAAGAAGAGATTAATGAAATTTGAGAAGAACTCAACTTAGGTGAGATAGAGACCAATCTGATTAATAATGTTGTTCCTAAACATATAGAATTGGTGAACCTGCTAGAAGAAATACTCATTTTGTAAGACCTAGGTACGTTCTAGTAGGATGTACAACCAACTTTTCCTTTGGGTTTATACCAATGAAAATTACAACCTTTGAAAAAATTGACCTTACTTCAATTAATCAAACATAATACATCTTAAATATAGATCGAGCTCGTAATAAAGAAGAAAAATTTGATCATTGGAAAAGATGCATGAATAGTATCTTGAATCCGAATGATACATGGACAGCTATAAATTTCCTAAATTACATCGAACATAGTTTTTCTGACACTGTAACTGACTGGTATGATTTATTAAATAAAGACGGCAAAAATACATTAAGAATGATGGAAACACCAACTGCTATATTTAAAAACCTATGTAAGGACATAGAAACTGAACTTGTTGGAGCTAAACTTGATTCTCAAGAAAAAGCAAGAGAATGAGGGAGAAAGATTAATAATATAGAATTATGGAATATAAGATATCTAGAAAATTATATTGCTGAATTTAGTTAATTTTATGACAAAATTGGGCATAACGAAACTAATCTTGATCTAATCTATAACAAATTGCCATATCTTATAAAGTCCATAATTAATGAAAAATATATTGCATGGCTTGAAAGAGCAAATATCATTGATACCCTTGGTTCAAGAATCTTTTACCTAGGAAAATACGTCAATGATTAATATCTTGATCTCCAGAAGCAAGAAGATTAAAAAGAAGTTTTAAACTTGTTGGGATTCTCCTCACCAATGGGGAAATGAACCTAAAAGGAGAAGAAAAAAAAATTATAAGAAAAAGAGTTTTAATAATCAAAAGGGAGAGAAATACAGAAGAAGGTATTATAACAAACTAAGCCCTAAAAAACGAAGATTTTTTAGGAAATCAGCTTATTGTTCTGCAGGAAAAAACAACTACAAATGTTGTGCATACGGACAAGTAGGACATTATGCTAATGAACACAAAAATAGAAAGAATAACAAGCTTACTGAAACCTTGGGTAGCGTAGATTATGTTGAGCTTAGTAGGATGAAGCATTAGACCTAACCCTAAATAACAACGAAGGGATTATTGGAATTGCACTGGACAATGAATATGAAGAAAGTGATTATGAAGAAACCAATCATATGATGGAAAGTAGCTTGATTAGTCTTGGTGATCTTCAAAGAGAATAGTTTGTTGTAGACAATAATAATAAAGAAGTCAAAGGAGATTGAGTTATTCTAATAATCCAGAAAGACATGATCTATAAAAAAATTCATCTTTCAATTAAAAAGCAAATGTGTGTGTGAAATGATGGAAGGAGATCTAGAAATCGAAGACCGTGAGTATGATGTGAGGGAACTGAATCTCATTAATTGAAAAAAAAATATCCTTAAGCATAATAAGGATAGAGAATATAGGTATATCCATGTTAGAAGTGGCCAAGGTCAAATCACTCATTTGCAATATTATGGCAAAGATATTGATCTCTATGTGCAACACCCCCAACCCCTAGGTTTAGAAGTATTAGCGTTTACTTAATTCCTACATAAATTCTAGGGCAAAACGGATAAAGTTTCACCTAAAAATGGACTAAAACCAGGCTTTTAGCCTCACAATGGGTTCCTGCACTCGATAAATGCACAAACATATATTCATAACTCAATAGTTACACGCGCAGAGATCACAACTCTACGGGCCACACCCGAAGTACACTAAGTAATATAGTTCAATAATAAAAAAGAAATAAAAAGTACAACACAACGGATCACACATTCAGAGTATTGGTGTTTACATCCTAAAAGAAAATAAACTCCAGCTATAAGGTGATAGATAAATTAGATGGTCGACTCACATGGTCGTACAGAGCAACTTCTAAACAATATGCATTACATAGCTTCAGTAATTGGCCTACATGCATGCAAGAACTTAAATTACATACCAATACATGACTGAGCTCGCAATTTAACATACAAAAGCATATAATTCTACTTCTAGGGCAGCAAGGTAGACTCTACCTAGGCTTACGTGAACCGAGTTCTACCTGTCACTTTAGGAACCTGAGAAAAAGGGGAAAAGACAGGGGGATGAGCTAGCACACGCTCAATAAATGATTCCCAACCCCCAAAAAATAAAACAGTTGCACATCATACCTTAGGTAGCACATACACACACAATCTGATATATAGTATCATGTAATAAGCATGTAGGGTCTTCCACATCTGTCATCATCTCAATAACTTTTCTAGTATGATGGTAACCCTGTTACTCCTTCTAATTAACGCCCAAGGTACTTAACTTACCTGAACTAAGTCTCTTACAACTTATTAATGGTAATTCCATGTTATATCAACAAAACATCACACAATATAAGCATAACGTCACATAACACGCACATATGACTCATTAATAAGCTATTTCATCCAACAATTCAGGCATTGGATGCAATAGAACACTTAGTCTACATATAAGCACCTATCGTCAAGGAGCTTAAACAAAATGACCAAGTGAGACTCTTTTTTGCATGAGTAAGATTAATGCATATCGCATAAATCAATGGAAGTTCTTATGAAACCATCGTTATGCACTTGGCAGATAAATAGAACCCGTTTCAAATCTTTACACCAACATCACCCTCGAACGAGGCATTTGCATCACAAAACACATGCAAAATCATT
Organism: Carnegiea gigantea; assembly: GCA_029747015.1. Taxonomy (NCBI): domain Eukaryota; kingdom Viridiplantae; phylum Streptophyta; class Magnoliopsida; order Caryophyllales; family Cactaceae; genus Carnegiea; species Carnegiea gigantea. The sequence goes on from JAKOGI010000073.1 coordinate 1,185,924, forward strand.
TTCGTAGGCATCAAGATCTCATATTTTGCTGGGTATGGGTAAGGCTGTCACTCACGTTCCATTGTGCTAGTGAAATTATCACTCGCATTTCATGTTATCCCCGTCGGGATCTTCCGAGATTCCCACTTCTGGGTCTACTCCTTATGCAACATATTACCCGCGTCAGGGTCTTCTAGCGTTCCCACTTTTGGGTCTATCTTCGTATGTACTAGGATTCCCGAGAACCTTGCATGCTCCCTAATTATTATAATATAGCAGTATTTTCCTTACCCAAAATGTTTAGATGCATTACTCCTCTAAATGTGTCTGCGTCAAAACATTCATTATATCACAAACAATGACATTCTCATTCTCATAAGGCTCCAAACCTTAATGATTTCACATCAATTTAGAAAGCATAAAACCACTCATTTGGTAAAATATGCGTAAAATGAGCTAATGGCCATATCATCATTCACTTATCAAGAAATGTGATATTAAAACCCATTTTGGAAGTTAACAGTTGCATTCGCACATAAATATGGATTTCTTTACATTTGAGATGTATTTGTCATTTCATAGACATTTTGTCTCAGAACTCTCATTGCATCACAAAAATGGAACTTTCATTCTCATGGAGGCTAAACGCCTTAATACGGTCATTTAACTTTTGAAAAGCATGGAACCATTCATCTAGTCAAATTATGCTTCTAAATGACTTAATGACCAAATACACATTCATTTTTCAAAGGAAATGTCCTTAAAACTTGTCTTAAAAGCTTACATGCCTACAACTCATTCATGATTAGTTTCGCTTAAAAGCATCCTTGTCAAGTTTACAGTCATTACCAATCACATAACTTAACATGGTTGTCATATCACAGTAGTTTGCATACATACTTATCAACGTGCCTTTAAGCATAACACAAATGTATTCATTCATAATTTGCGTTGTTTCTAACCCAATGGCTGCTTGTTTAACTAAATAAGGCGCTGTTTTAGTCATGATAATGAACTAACCACTCTTAAACCAATTACTTGAAGAATTTAACTACTTGGAAGCATTAATGCAAGAATGGTAGTGGATGCTTAAAGCGAATCAGGCGGGCCTTAATCAAATTGACTACTATTTCACAAATTATTCAGCACGAGACCTTTAAACTAGAATAGGCAACTCAATCAGCTAGGGTTGCAGCACTTAGGCATAGAACTCAATCGTCACATACATACATAGCACACACGAGTCGTAGGCTGACATAACCACAATCTTATTTCAACAGCATACAATTGTAGGCTTAAAACATTTGACATCTACATAATGTCATGACGATACATGAAATAAGTTCAAGATTTATGCATGCAAGTTCGATCCATGAAATAAGTACAAAGATAGCACATCTCAACACTTTCGTAATTTACCAATTTAGAACACTCAACCTAAACTCCCTCCTTACAGCACTAACCAGAACAATCCTTAAAATCATTTCAGTTCAACCCAAATGATTCACTGACTACTTATAGTTTCTCCACTCGTTAGAGTTTCAATCTAACTACTAAATCAGTTGTCACAAATATTTCAAAAAATTTGTAAACTAATAGTAGGTTAAAGGACTAGGAACCACCCACGTCGCCTCCAAGCTAAGGACCCTCGTTGGTCTCACGAGCCTCGTTGCTGCTACTACTTGCATGCCATTTCTGTCCATTCTCCCAACTCCAAATCAGGGCCCCCATGGTGGTCATGGTGGTGGCTATGGTGGTGGCTAAGGGTTTTTGGAACCCTAACCCGCAAAACCGTCTTTTCTTCCTCGACACCGCTCTCTCTCTCTCTCTCTCTCTCTCTCTCTTTCTCTTTGCTGACGATGAATGGAGGGTGTCACCATCGCCGCCATGCACACTGTCGTCACCATCGCTGCCCATCTCCGACCCTGACCTTGCTGCTTCTCCTCTTGCTTTCCTTATTGAATCTCTCTCTCACCAGCCGGTTCGGGTCTCAGCTACTTATGCTGACCGGGCAGTCGCCGAGGTGGCGCCACCGTCGTCGCTGATCTCTCTCCATCTCTTCTCTGGTGGTTTCATGAGGGTCGGAAGGACGAGGAGTAGAGCCCTTGGCGCTGCCCTACCATTTCTATTCGAAGCCCCCCTTCTGCTTGTTTTTCACGGAAAAAGGGGCCTCGGTCCTCTTTTCAGTTTTCTTTTTTTTGTTTTGTTTTGATTTGTCTAATTATCTAACATTACTCAACCCAATTTTTGTGCCTTTTTAGCCTAAATTCAAACGTTAATACTAATGTTCATCGATTTATCCATTCTCACTAATAATGCTCGGTCTAGTATTCGAGATATAATTCCTAAGGTTTGTCAGCCTAATCACACTCAGGAATCTACTTGATTTAGTAATCGTTAATAATTCTTATGAATGCTTATTAAAGTCATCGTAAAATTTCAAAGCTACTGATAATAGTAATATTCTTTTAATAAGATTATCACTTAGGCAAGCATATCGATATTAATTTAAATTTGCTAAATTAATAAATATGATTTCAATATCAAGAAACAAGCTAGGTAGTTTAAATAATATGGGATATTACATTTTCGCCCTTAAAAGACTTTCGTCCTCGAAATTCCAAAGCTATGTTCAGTCGTACCTAAGATGTGCACATACATGACACAATCTACATAGCTCACACTAAAATCCGAAGTCTTGGTTTACAATTAATTAAAACGCGAAAAATGAGGCTTATGGTATCAAGTCTCCTTTTCGTCAATCCTCCTCGAGCAGCTACTTACTCTGTTTAGGCACCGAGGGCCATCGCATAGAAGATGGGCAAATGAGTTGGCATGGAGAACCATATTAAGCTGGTTTTAAAAAGGAACATAGACTTTCGATTTTCTAGACTCAATCCGCATAGTAAACCGGAACTCCATGTATATGCATCATTATGAATCAACATCTAAAGGTATGACAATTAGGCCATGACATCTCAAGGTCATATAATAGTAGTTTCATTCTAAAACATGAATTTAATTCACTTTTAGGATCAAAATGGTTAGCATGGAGTCTCCTATAACACATTAGAGTAAAAGGACATTACATAGCATCACGTAGCATCACTTTAGTACAACGACGTCGCATGGAATCAACAACTCAGTATTCTCAAGCCTAGGAATCATGAGCAACATGGAACCATCTAACACATATATAGCAAGTAATTTGCAAAAGGAAAACATATGCAACTGGCATTCCTATGCTTGCGCATCAATCCAGCCAACTTTTAGGCCTTTTATTCAGGGCAACTTATACAGAAAATGTCAAGGTCATAGGAAGTCAGTTAACTTAGCCAAGTTCATTCCAGGGCATGAAGATATCAAAAGAAAGCTACCACATTACTCTAAATAGTGGGGACATCATATTAAATCACATCACAATGACAAATCTTGAAGTAGCACTCGAAATCACATTGATATCACATACAATCAACAACAGAGCACACCCAAGATTAAGAATCACAAGTAACACTAACTAGCATTAGATGTCAATGAGAGCAATATAAAAAGAAAATGCTAAAGCAAGAATGTAAGTCGATAAGTGGTAAGAGTCCAGTATAGGTCCGAACGTAAGTTGTTTGAGGAAGGTAGTTACATAGTTCCTTGGTTAGGGTAGGTTTTGTACACGGTCCACATGCCTAGCAATGCCTTCATATAGGTTAACTATCATCCCACGAAAGTTTAACTACCAAGGTAAGGTGGGTTCACCTAGGCATCGCCACCAAGAAACTTGTAGTTTTCATTAGGGAGGAAGTCTACTAAGTATTTGTACAGAGCTTCTACGTAAATAACTCAATAGTTATACTTAGAAAAGTGGGTGATTTCTAACTCGTACGCATAGTTAAAATACAGGCTGACATGACAATCACGATAGTTTTGACGGTAGGGAGACTTCGCCTAGGGTCCCTACTTAGAATCGATCATCTCTTAAGTTATAGATTCATAAAAGTGAATGGTTATGCTCAAAGACATATAAGCATTAATATTGGGTTTGAATCATAATAATGATAACAAGCAAAATGTTAGCATGACGACTCAACAACAAGGCATTTAGAATGGAGGCAAGGCCACGTACAATAATCACGATATAACAAATTAGCAATAGCAACAAGCATAATGGCTAACTAGTACAACTATAGAATTTCTTATGAAAATTACCACAGGCACATGACACTCATCATATAGTCTCACATAGCATATCATCAATAGCAATGAACCTCAAATGAGATTCAATGCCATAATGACATTACATAGGCGTAACATCTCAGCATCCGAAGTCGAGAATTCAATTCTTACCATGGTACACTAGTATGCCATCCAATGAAACATAGAGTATAAGAGTAAGAATATGCGAATGCAAGCTTCTATGGTCGCATATCATGCTTTAGGTAAATGTGTATGTAGTGATTCAGCTATAAAATGAGATCAAGGAATTTATATAATGAAAATAATGACTCAGAGGTCATACCATGCTATGAATTAAATAAGTTAAATTATTTGGATAATTAGGTCACATGTCAAACCAAACTCAAGTTAAGCAATCACCAAGAAGTGCATTTACTAAACAATTTACTCACAAGATACCTAAATGACCGTGCATAACGAACTAAATAACTATATGGGCTTCCATAACCCTTACTTTATGCAGAATGTTATGCTTATGCTTCAAAACACATACACTTACAGTAATGTCCCACGAAAGGACATCTAGACGAGTATACATAGTGCAACCCTCAGTTAAAACCTAGGATCAAGGGTATGCCTTAAGGTTTGTCCAATTTGTTAGGATCTAGCCACCGATAAACTAACAATGGCATTAATGGTCTTACGAATTATGTTGAGGCTTCGCAGCACATTTGTCTCAGAAGATAATTATGGAGGTTTGAAGAACTCTTATTATGGACAAGAAGGTTTTACCTTCTACTATGGGGCATTCTGGCTTCTACACCTGTGTTAATGCTTAAGAAGGTGTTGGAAAGGTATAGATCGTTGCCCCGGGAGGTAATGAGGTGATGAATGTGGTATAACAATTCCAAAGTCTATTAGGTTCTTCCTTTTATCTCAGTTCTCGGTTTGTTAGGGCTGATATACCCAAGACACTATCAATCCTATAATAAGAATAGCGTTCCATGCCATAATGAGCATAATGCCCTTATTAACTCGTGAGTAACGGTAGTCACATGCTGGGAAGCAAGGACAACTCCCTATATGAATGACAATCCTAATTAAGGCTTCATCTAAGTATTAATGGCACGTACACAATAGCTCAGAATAAAACTTAGGCAACAATCGGCAAGACCCTATCATAATTACTCACATTAACATGCACGTATACAAAGTTCCCACTTAGTTCCCTTTAGCAATTGAGAATTCACGTAAAAAGGCGTATCGTTTAAAAGACCTTTTAGTCAAGAAAAGCAATCTTTTAATCACTTACTAACAACTTGTCATCAACACATCAGGCTATGAATGCATCTTGGCATGTAGGTATTAGAAACATCCAGTTACACAGAGAAGCTTATGCTCGTAGAACAAGGCTTGAACATTATTATGAAGTAAACACAAGTCTTCATACGTAACAATAAGGTCTAGCTATATAATTACAAAGGCCTTTTAATACGAAAGAAAAACCTTAACTCACTATTTATGAAGGATCTTAGCTTTCAAAGTTTCTAGGTTTCAAAAGGAGAGTAGTTCAAATGCTTCTAGCTCTTTCTCTACCAATCGTTGAGTATCTTTGCTCACTTCATTATGGGACCCGAGGACCAAATTGTTCTTTAGGGGCAAGAATGAGCTTAGAGTTAAGACTTTTCTAATAATTTGAATTCAAACCAAGCGTAGTTTAAACTTTCTATTTAAATCACTAAGGTGCACACTTAAAACAATCATCATTGAGCTAACACTTAGCTTATGTATGGGAATGCAAGTAATTCAGAACTATAATCTAACAAAAGGTTCATTCATTCAATCAATAAGCTCACTCAAGCCAACACACTTAGCTAACTAAACGCACCAACGTTCATACCAAAACTACATGTACGGACAAAAAAGCACGGCATATACACATTATCATAAATGCGTTCCTAGATAGCTATATCAAATGCAAGACTTAGGTCACGGCCTGTGGTCACAGGACTTTGCTCTGATACCATCTGCAACAGCCCTAACTCCTAGGGTTAGAAGCATTAATATTTTCTTAATTTCTACTTAAATTCTGCAGCGAAACTGACAGAGCTCCTCCTAAAAATAGGCTAAAACCAGGCTTCTAGCCTTACAATGGGTTCCTGCACTTGATAAACATACAAACATATATTCAAAACTCAACAGCTACACGCCAGAAATCACAACTCTATGGTCCACACACCCAGAGTATATTAAGCAATATAGTTTAATAATAAAAAAGAAATGAAAAGTACAACTCAATGCATCATACATTCGGAGTACTGGGATTTACATCCCAAAAGAAAATAAACTCTAGGTATAAGATGAAGGATAAATCAGATGGTCACCTCACATGGCCATAGAGAGCGACTTCTAGATAATATGCATTACATGGCTTCAGTAATTAGCTTACATGCACTCAAGAACTTAAATTAAATCACAATGCATGACTAAGCTCACAATTTAACATAAAAAAGCATATAAGTCTACTTCTAGGGCAGCAAGGTAGACTCCACTTGAGCTTACATGAACCAACATCCACTTGTCACTTTAGGAACCTAGGAAAAAGGGGGAAAGATAGGGGGATGAGCTAGCACACGCTCAATAAATGATTCCCAACCCCCAAAAAATAATAGTTGCACATCATACCTTAGGTAGCACATACACACACAATCTGATATATAGTATTATATAAAAAGCATGTAGGGTCTTCGACATCTATCGTCATCTCAATAACTTTTCTAGTCTGATGGTAACCCTATACTCCTTCTAATTAATGCCCAAGGTACCTAACTCGCCTGGATTAAGTCTGTTATAACTTATTGGTGGTAATTCCATTTTATATCAACAAAACATCACACAATATAAGAATGATGCCACATATGCACAGGATTCATTGATAAGCTATCTCATGTAATAATTTAGGTATTTGATGCAATAGAACACCTAGTCTACATATAAGCACCTATCATCAAGGAGTTCAACCAAAATGACCAAGTAAGACTTTTTTTCACAAAAGTAAGCTTAATGCCTGTCGCTTAAATCAATGGAAGTTCTTAAATCAATGAAAGTTCTTATAAAACCATGGTAGATAATTGAAACTCACTAAAACTATTTTCAAGAGGATATGCACCATTTTCAAATCTTTACACCAACATCACCCTCAAACGAGGTATTCACATCACATAAAATGTACGAAATCATTTTCATAGGCATCGGAATCTCATATCTGTACTGCGTACGGGTGAGGTCGTCACTCAAGTTCCATCATACCAGTGAGATCGTCACTCACATTTCATATTATCCCCGTTAGGATCTTCCAGGGTTCCCGCTCCAGAGTTTACTCCATATGCAACATGTCACCCCCTTCAGGGTCTTCCAGGGTTTCCACTTCAAGGTCTATCTCCCTACGTATTAGGGTTCTCCTACATATTAGGGTTCCCAAGAATCAGGCATTCCCCCTAATCATTATATATGTACCACCATTTTCCTTGTCCAAAACTTTTAGATGCATTTCACCTTTAAATGCGCCTGCCTTAAAAATTTTATTGTATCACAAAAAATGACATTCTCATTCTCATGAGGCTCAAAGCCTTAGTGATTTCACATCGATTTAGAAAGCATAAAACCATTCATTTTGTAAAATATGCTTAAAAAAATGAGTTGATGGCCATATCATCATTCACTTATCAAGAAATGTGACATTGAAACCCGTTTGGAAGTTAACCGTTGCATTTTCACACATAAATATCTCAATTTCTTTACATTTTAGATGCATTAGTAATTTCACACACATTCTGTCTAAGAACTCTCATTGCATTACGAAAATGGCACTTTTGTTCTCATGGAGGCTAAACGCCTTAATATGGTCATTTAACTTTTGAAAAGCATGCAACCATTCATTTAGTCAAATTATGCTTCTAAACGACTTAATGACCAAATACACATTCATTTTTTGAAAGGAAATGTCCTTAAAACTTATGTTAAAAGCTTACATGCCTACAACTCATTCATGGTTAGTTTTGCTTAAAAGCATCCTTGTCAAACGAATGGTTTATAGTCATTACCAATTACATAACTCAATATGCTTGTCATATCACAGTAGTTAGCATACATACTTATTAAAGCGCGTATAAGCATAACACAAACATGCTCATTCGTAATTCGCATTGTTTCCAACCCAATGGCCCATTTAAGTAACTTTGAGAAATAATCTAGGGGGCAATAAACATTCAAGTCGCTTGTTTGACTAAATAGGGCGCTCTTTTAGTCATAGTAACATACTAACCACTCTTAAACTAATTACTTGAAGAATTTAACTATATGGAAGCATTAATCCTAGAATGGTAGTGCATGCTTGAAGTGAATCAAGCAGGTTTTAATCAAATTGACTCCTATTTCACAAATTTTTCAGCATAAGACCTTTAAACACAAATAGGCAACTCAATCAGCTAGGGTTGCAGCACTTGGGCCAGGACTCAGTGGTGACATATACATATGGGACACATGAGTCGTAGGCCAACATAATCAAAATCTTGATTCAACAGCAAGCAATTGTAGGCTCAATATAAGTAGAAATATAGCACATCTTAACACTTTCGTAATTTACCAATTAGCACACTCAACCCGAACTCCCTCCTCACAGCACCGACCATAACAATCCTCAAAATCATTTTAGTTCAACCCAAATGATTCATCAACTACTTACAGTTTCTCAACTCATTACAGTTTCAACCTAACTACTAAACCAGCTATCATAAATATTTCAAAAACATTTGTAATTTAATAGTAGGTTTAAGGATCAGGAACCACCCACCTTCACTCCAAGCTGAGGATCCAACTCCTTAGCTAATTGGGATAATTTTAAACTGAATTTCTAGTCTCCTAATCTCCCCCTCATTGTTATCCCAGGCCTCGCTACTGCTACTGCTTGCATGCCTTTCCTTCCCGTTATGCTGACTCCAAATCAGGCCGCCTATGGTGGTCGTGGTGGTTATGGTGGTGGCTGGGGGTTTTAGAACTCTAACCTATAGAATCATTTGCCCTCCCTCAAACCCTCTCTTTCTCTCTTTCTCTTCGCCAGCGACACACGGAGGGTCAGTAACGTCACCATCGCCGCCACACCCACCATCGTCGCATCGCTGTTCATCTCCAACCCTAACCTTGCTACTACTCTGCTTGCTTTCCTCGTTGAGTCTCTCTCTCTCTCTCTCTCTCTCACACACACACACACACACACACACCCCCCAAACGGTTCGGGTCCCGGCTACTTGAACTGACTGGGCGGTCGCCGGAGTGGCGCCTCCACACTGTCACCGATCTCTCTCCCTCTCTTCTCTGGTGGTTTCGCGAGGGACAGGAGGATAAGGAGCAGGGCCAGGGGGCTCTACCCTAATTTCTATTCGAAGCCCCCATTCTACCTATTTTTCGCAAAAAAGAAGGGGCCTCGGGCCCCTTTTTTCTTTTCTTTTTTTTTTTGGTTTTGTTTTTGTTTGGCCAATCATCTAACATTACTTAACCCAATTTTTGTACCTCTTTAGTGTAAATTCAAACGTTAATACTAATATTCATTTATTTATTCATTCCTGCTAACAATGCTCGGTCTAGGATTCGAGAAATAATTTCTAAGATTTGTCAACCTAATCACACACGGGAGTCTACTTGATTTAGTAATCGTTAATAATTCTTATTAACGCTTATTAAGATCATCGTAAAATCTCAAAACCAGTGATAATAGTAATATTCTTTTTAATAAAATTATCACTTAAGCAAGCACATCGATATTAATTTAACTTAGCTAAATTAATAAATACGATTTCAATATCAAGAAACGAACTACATAGTTTAAATAATATGCGGGTATTACACTATGCTTTACTCTGTAATATTAGCCATACCAAATTTAATAATCAAATTATCATGGGAATTAAGACTAATTTATATAATGGGTCAGTAGGATTCAATTATCGACTAGGATATTATGTGAGTTTGAAGGATGAATTTGCTAAAAACTTCCTATCCTTTAAGATAAAGGCAGTGGGAATGGACATGAATAGAGAAGGATATCCATTAAGGATATTCTAGAAAATTATCTACAAATTAGATAATACTATAGATCCAAAGACTAAGGTCACAATGATGGAACCAGAAAAATTTGAAAGTCCTATGCCTATGCAAAAGATCCAGAGCACTAAATCCAATCCTCAAGAGATAAAGATTGATCGTTCAGGGATATCTAACTTTGCTAACCCAACAAAAATCAACAAGAAAAATGAGATAAAAATTGATGACAATGGTAAAATAACCATTATACCCCAACTATTAAGAAGCATGAGTCTGACGTCAGAATGGGGAGAAGGATCTTCATCAGCTAAGGAAGAGCTTAAAGAAGGTCGTACAATTAGTATAATCAGTGAAATGAGTAGAATAAGTTTTGAACCCATAAGACACGGTGTAGACCGAAGTATGAGTCTAGACAGAAATGTCATTGGGTATAAAATAAGAACTATTAATTAACCAATCTATAAAGATGAATTAGTTAAAAATATGACTATAAAAATGTGCTATGAATCTACCAATACAAATCTAATAGTATCTATACTCCAATAAAAGTATGTTTAGAGGAATATAACAAATATGAGTTATGTGTCCATATAGATAGTGGGTGTTCTATATGCTTGAAAAGAGATCGTAATTCCCAAAAATTAAGTGAAAAAGAGCTAAGAACCCTTTACAAGTAAAGATAGCTGATAATAGCATTATAAGCTATAATGAAGCCATTAAGGAATTATCCATAGAATTAGGAGGAGTTCAATGCATTATACCAATTTTATGGGCTATTGATCAACCATATTATGATATGATTATTGGAAATAATTTTCAGAAATTATATTCTCCATCCACACAAACCATATATCAAATAATATTTACAATTAATGGTCACTCAATTCCTATTGAAAAATTGAGCAAGGCTTACTCATCGAAAAATTGAATTTACATGCAGCCAGCATGGTGATAAGTTAATACCTACACAACGTTAAGATATCACTTACAATCTTGTTACTTGAGGTATCTATTAAAGAACAGATTACTAAGCAATAAGAGCATTTATGCAAAGAACTCTGCTCTGATAATCCACTAAAATTTTGGGATAAAGACAAGACATTTGCAATGATTACTTTGTTGAATCCCAATACTATTATTCGAGTCAAACAAATGGTGTATATATGCTAAGATATATAGGAATTTGATAAGCAAATCAAAGAAATTCTGGATAAAGAATTAATTAGGAATAGTAAGACTCCTCACACAAGTCCTGTTTTCATGGTAAGAAATCATGCTTAAAAAAAAAAAAGAAAAATGGCAAGAATGGTAATTAATTATAAAAAGCTTAATGATAATACTATCTTTGATGACTATTATATTCCTAATAAAACAATCCTTCTCAATAGAATTCAAACAGCCTCTTGGCTCTCGAAAATGGATTGTAAAAGCGGATATTGGCAGATAAAAATGAATGAAGAAAGTATTCCTTTAAACTGCTTTAAATTCCTCTCAAGGACATTATGAGTGGACAGTAATGTTATTTAGTTTAAAGAATGCACCTCAAATATTCCAAAGAAGAATGGATAATATCTTCAAAGATCTTAATCACTATTGTTTAGTTTACATCGATAATATCCTTGTCTTTTCTCAAACCATAGAATAGCACAAAGATGACGTCTGAGTAGTCACCCAAAAATACATTGGTCATGCTATTATACTTGAAAAGAACAAGTACATTTATGCAGAATAAGAAATTGAGTTTTGGGGTCTAGAGATAAACGCTAGACGGATCATCCTACAATAGCATATCCTAAAAAAAATACAGAATTTTTCTGAAAAAATTGAAGATAGGAAGCAGTTAGAAAGGTTTCTTAGATACCTCACTTATGCTTCAAATTTCATTAAAGATTTAGCTAAATTTAGAAAGCCATTGCAACAAAAACTCAAGAAAGAAGTAAGTTAGATGTGGACCCCTAATGATTTAAAGATTGTTCAGAACTTTAAAATGATGTGTAAAAATCTTCTTGTTCTTAATTTACCTAATAAAGGAGATAATTTGATTCTTAAGACAGATGTCAGTTATGATCACTGGAGTATAGTAGTCAAAATCAATGGGGAAAAACTTTGCAAATATTACAGTGGAAGTTTTGATAAAGCAAAATACAACCATTACATGATGGAAAAAGAAATCCTTACAGTCATAAGGTGAATTGAAAAGTTTTTAATCTTTTTAGTCCCAAAATATTTTCCTATTCAAATTGATTGTAAAGAAATACTTGGTTTTGTGAAAAAGAATTTATCAAATATGCAAGCGTAAGGGCGACTCATGCATTGGCAATTATGGTTTAACTAGTTTTTCTTCACTACTGAATATATACAAGGATCGAAGAACACTCTGGCAGATAGTTCAACTCTAGAACTCTCCAATGGTGATCATCATAGCAGAACTCCTACCGGAAAAGGAGGAAATCCATAGTGAAATGCCATTGCTAATAGTACCGGTTTCTCCTTCTAGTAAAGTCCTCATTGATAATATGAAATTCCATAGAAAAAGTAGATCACGCTTTGGTCCACTATCTTCTGCCTACCTAATAGCCCAAAGATTTCCTCTTCTAGAGTTACGAGTTAATTACCTAAGATGTCCTTATGATATCCAACAAAACATAAGTTCTCATGTTCAATGAAAATGGTTTAATGAGCAATAGGTAGCCTACATCGATTGTTATCATAACTATTCCTATGATATTTTGGAGTCTTGGAATACAACGATCTACTTTCTCAATAAGTATGGAGTTGGTGATGTTAATTTCCCAACAAATTTAATCTTTTCAAATGACCTTGTCATTAAAGCATAGGAGTACAAGATGATAGTTTACTTTATCGAATTTCCATATCCAAAGTACCCACTTTTCTCAAAATTAACTAAGTTCCAATGATGCATGTTTAGAAGGATTCATTGGATTCCTAAATCTCCTGATGGTTCATCAAAAGTCCCAAACAATAGATGCCTATATGTGGAGGTACATTGTGCACTAATCGAGTATGAAAATGAAAAAGTGAAGCCAGCTCCTTGTCTCATTCAAATAGTTAATTTCGATGACTCCAATGATCAACGAGAAGAATGGAGTCCGTAAAGATGAGAATTATTTACTAATCCTACTTTGGCAAGATGCATTGGTTTTTGCAACATTTATCATCAAAGTTGGGATTGATTGAATGAGGAAAAATACTAATGCATTGCGAAAATACTACTTTCGCTGATCACAGTGTGTTTAACAAGTATATGAAGGTAGAGGGAGCAACTTTGAAAAGATGTCTTTGATTATCTCTTTGATGTTGGAGCTGAAAAATTCTTATCAGAGAAAGGAAAGAAATATCTTCCTGAATTATTTGAGAAATGGGATCTAGAACATCTTTAATATGATGAAGATTTTGATGATTATCCTGATAATGATGGTCTGAAAGATATTATTAGAGATGAAAGCATGCAAAATCTCAATAACGATGACTAGTTTTATCATTATTAAAAGGTTTTGAAAAGTGGTTGTCCCATTTTTGTACTATTTTGACAAGTGTCAGGTCTGTAAAATAATTCAGTCTACTATAGCTATGTGCGTGTAATTGTAGCTATGTGTAAATTTAGTGCGTAATGTAGCCTTTAAGGCATCCTATATTTTCTCATCCCCTCTATAAAAGGAGAGGTCGAGAGCTAAGAAGGGACACAGTCATTTGAGCATACTTAAGCAAAAGAAAAGTTGGGAATCTCCATTTCTCTATGAGCAACTATCTTTGATGATCTTAGTAGTTTAAGTCCCTCTTTAATCTTTTCATTGTAATACTTCCACTTTCAAACTTTCAACGAAAGAAATTTTCCAGAAAGGAACACTATTCAATTGAACCTTATGTCTTAAGTATTATAGTTTCTTGATTAAAAACTCACTATCCTTTAAAATATATAAAACTTGATTAGTGACTACGGTCTAAGATAGGAAACAAAATAGATCTGTGCTGTGCCTGATCTAAAGAAGGAATGGTTGAGATTAGAAATCTCTGTAAACCGAAAGCTGGAGGAACGCCGGAGTCCAACGCCAATTAAGTTTAGGTAACAGCCAAAACTCTATAATTAAGTTTTAATTATTTCACTAAGCATGGTAGGCCTATAACCATAAAAATTATAATATTTGAGATATAAATAGGAGATTTTGATAACTAATACCAGTAAACTCATTTAATTATTAAAAACAAGCATATTTCCAATTTAGATCCTTAAAATACCTTATTTGCATAATTCACCCAAATCAGGGTTCTTTTTGTAATGTCTAAAAGCGTGAGGACTAACATAATGTGAAAAACGACCTAAGAATAGGTTTTCTGACAACATAGGGCATCCCAGAATCAGTTTTAAAAAGGCAGAGGTCTAGAAATAGTTACCATCGAATTTAAGGACCTATGAGTCAGAAATTCTGTTTATTTAGATAATGTGATTAGTTACATTTAAGTTTGCTTTATCTTAATTTGAAGTTGTTTAGGGCCAATGAAATCATGTTAATATTTATAATCAATAGTTTTAGTTGTTTATAGTTTTAATTTGTTTAGAATGATGCTAGATTAGTTTAATTTCGTAGCTAGTGACCTAATTTCATCCTCGTCCCTAAGGAGACAATCCTCAAGTACTACGATGAAAGTCATATGCTTGCAGCTCTTTATTTTACAGTCAAAATTATCATACATGGAGTCCCATAGCTACTCGATGGGTTTACGGACTGTCGTACGAGAGAATGGCAGTGAGACACATGTTCCTGGAGTATGAACATACCATCTCAAACTCCGTGGATGAAACAAGCTTCTTTTTCATGATGCTCTCTGTGCATCTGGAGTGCAATGCTCCTTAGTTTCTTATGTTTCTTCAATAAGATTAGATTTTACTTTCGAATTTCATCCTAATGATTTAGATTTGTTCAACCATGGCAATTCATTTGGCCAAGCAACATTGAAAAGAGAATTCAATGTTTTGGATTTGAATGATTCTTATAGTAGTATATCTTCTACTGTCTTATATTTTGATTGTGATTCTGAATCTATTAAGTGGCATGCTAGACTTAGCTACGTAGGCCAATAATAAAAGTAGGCTAGCTAAAGAAAGTCTTTTAGATTAACTCACTGGGGTTAAGTTGCCTAGGTGTGAGTTATGCCTAGCTAGCAAAATAACAATAAATCCTTTTGATAAGGCTTTGAGAGCATCAAGTCCCTTAGAATTAATCCACTCAAACACTTGCAGACCCATAAACGTTAAAACATGTCACAGGCTATCTATTTCATTACCTTTATAGATGATTATTCATGATATGAGCATGTGTACCTACTATCTCACTGCTGCGAGGCACTTGATGTGTTCAAACGCTTAGTGGTAGAAGTAGAGACTCAATTGGAATGAAAAGTTAAAATTCTTTGGACTGATCGAGGTCATAAATGCCTTTCTGATATGTTCAAAGGGTTTTGTGAAAAAATAGTTATTAAAGATAGCTAATGATTCCATGCACTACACAATAGAATTGGGTTACATGACAGAAATAGATTCCCGTAATATCGACCTTCTCGAGAATTTGTTTCCAACTATTGGTGAAATAAATAAGGATGTCGAATGGTAAATTACAACAAGATATTCAACCATCTTTTGGTGAGAATGAGAATTTGAATTCTAACCAAGTCACCTACGAAGATATGTAACAGCTCGACCCTAAATCATGTTTTTTTTATTTAATTAAGTTATGTTATTAATTTTTCATATTGATTTATCTCATTTAATCATCCCGGTTGGGCAAATTCATTTTGGGCCCCATTTTGCAATTTGAGTTCATTTACGTGACAATTTTGGGTGAATCGATATTAGTTCCCGGTAAATATGATTAGGTGTTGAATTATTTTTATAATATCACAAAAATTTAATTGTTAAGCATGCAAAACATTTGGGCCCAAATTCATTAAGTTTGGCACAATTCATTTTGGGTCGAATTGCGGCCCGATTCATTTCGGACTGTAATAGCCCAACCCTAAATTATGTTTATTTATTTAATTACCTTATGTTAGTGATTTTCTCAAATTTATTTATCACATTTGATCATCCCCGTGGAGAAAATTTTATTTGGGCCCTCACTTGACAATTCGAGTTTTATTTATTTATTTAATTATTAACAAAAACTTTGGAAGAATTGATAGTAGGCCCTAACAGGTTTAATCTAAGTAATTTATTTTGCTTTCCGTAATATTACAAAAATTTTAATTTGAGTACGCAAAACGTTATTGTTACGAAGCGTTTTATCTCCGAATCCAACTTTCTTCGTCCCAATTTGAAGCCCAACATATTTGCTTTCTTAACCTAACTAATTACCATGATTAAGCTTAACCATGGTTAGCTAAAAATTGCTTTTCAAGATAAAAACTCAGCCAAGTTGTTAGACAAGTCAAAAAAATACTATCAAAACTCAAACCCATCTTCTCTCTCCTTTCTCTCTCTAACCAAGCCAGCCCTCTCCCCCAGCTGATTCTGGTGTTTTTCGGCTAGCTTTGGGCTACCTCCGACTTCTCCCGACACCCTAGTATCAATAGCTACCATCCTCTATCATCAAGCTTGAAGTGAGAAACCTTAATCTTGATCCTGTTGGTTTTGATTTTTATCTTAGTTTGATTCTTGTTTTAATGTTTTTGATTATTGATCATGATGTTTTGATAAGAAATAAGAGTTATTTTGATGTTGATCATGGTGGAGTTGAGTTAGGAGCATGTTAGAGTTAGGGTTATTCATAATCATGCAAGCTTTAGCTAGGAAGTTTGGTTTTCTTGGATTCTTGTATTTGATTTAGTGGTTTTAATCTCTAATAATATTATAAGGATGTTCTTGGGGATCTTCGATGAAGTGGAAGTTGGCCAACAGTTAGGGTTTTATTGATTATGCAAGGGTTTAACCTTCCTTTGATAGCAAGCATATTATTAGTGTATATTTGATTGAAAATGATCTTTGATGTACATGATTTTGAAGTGAAATTAAGTGTGGTTTTGTATGGTGATGGTAAGGACCAAAGCCTTGTTACATGACTTTAAGGTGTGATTTTGGATGGGGAATTGTGTGAAAAGAAAGGAGAAAGCCTTGACAATGAAGGCTGAAAATTTTCAAAAAACAGGGCAAATTTTGTGATTAAACTAGTAATTATTGGCCCATTAAGAAATTATGATTTTTGATGGGTAGATATTTCAGTGTGTTACATTTCAAATGCCTTTTCAATCTCCTTAATCAAGGTCTATGGAAAAAGTTATGGCCGTTTTACCAAAGCTGTGCAGGTTAGACCAAAACTAACATGCTTATGTTCTAGTCCCATTTTGAGAACTCTATAGTGGAAATCGTATTCGGTATTCTAAATAAAAGTGTTGCGGAACTTCTTGATCTTTTCATATTGGGGTTTTATAGCTTAATTGGAGGTTAGGGGTGAAAGTTATGCATTTTATAGCTTATTTGCTTTGGAAAACTAAGTTGTATGGTATGTGCTACGAATTTGAAGAACCAGGGAGATTGATAACTTAAGATCAATATTTATTGGTCCAAACCGGTGTGTTTGAAGTTATTCTGAACCTGCCACTAGTCTAATTGCATTCAAACCTTTGTTATCCAACTCAGAAATATCAAAAAACTGTGATTAATTATACCCATCAGAGTCTTTCTTTTATGACCTCAATTATTCTACCTTGATCAGTTTTACGCTAACATTATTTTAATTTGAGATAAGTTACCCTAATTCATTTAGTTTTTAAATCATGTTGGCAGAACTTATCTTCTATTGAATTATTTGATTTATGGATGTCTTTTAATGAATTTCTATTACAATCACAAATTATTAAAGTCAACGATGTTTACTAATTATATATATCTATAATTATATTTCTGAAATAGAAATCGAGGCCTAATCTATCGTTTCCCATTGTGCATAGGTATCATCAAGCGAGATTGCATTTTAAAGACTTCAGGTATGTTCATTATCTGTATCTTTAGAAATCAGTACGTATTTATCAAAACTATAATGTTTTGGTAAGTACGTCAATGAATCAGTTTAATCAGTGATTTATCAGATAATTGGTGACCCCATCAATTATCAGTTACAGGGCATAGCCCTTCAGTTACCTGCGTGGCTTCAGGGCAGGTCCCGATCGGCTTGACAAGTGTGCACCTATCTATAGATCGTAACAGTTATAAGGGGCTCACTGTCCGATAATAACTAGCAATGCAGTTTGACATTCATCTTATTCACTGTTTTAACTTAAAATGAATTGCAAAGTGAGCACCTAACCAATTTATGCAGTGATCACTTAACAATATAGGAATGCATGTACTGAGTTTCCGCTCATAATTTGAAATGTTTCCATGTTCTGTTTTAGAAAAATGCTCAGTGAATCGCCCTCATGCTAGCAAGTCAGCCGAAAAGTATGCTAGTGAGTCAGCCGAAGAGAATAAGTAAGCAAGGGAAACTTGGATGCATCAATAGTGATATAGACCATGCATACTTTGGAGCCGTATTTTGTAATCTTCAGTGTATGGGAGTGTAAGCTTTGTGATGAATTACTTTACTGTAGTGTATATACTTTATGTTGGTTAATGAGTATGGTTGAAGTTATACCTGACAATGTTATCTCTAGTACACTTACAGCAAACCTTGTCCTTTTGGGACGGTGGTAATGCCCTGATAATTGGATTTATCAGTTGTAATTAAGGGAATCAGAACAATAATTGCAAACAGTAAAATATGTTTAATTTAAGGGCATTACAGGACACACCTCTCCTATTCAAAAGGAAGAGAGAAGATATGTCTGTGCAGGAGAATGAGCTTTGTCCTTGATGCAGGAGAGTCAACCTGAGAATGAGTTTCAACCTCAATCTCCTATTCCTAAACATGTGGTTGGTCCACACTTTTAGGATTCACACCTCCAAGAGATAGTAGGACTATTTCTCCACATAGTCAGGGTCCCACACCTCTTATAGAAAAGGGGAGGGATTCCTTACAGATAAGTAATGAAGGCCTCAGGATCTAAAGTAGTGAGTGTGGAAGAATTCCTCGATGATATTTCCAAATCGAAGTGAAAATATTCCTATGCACTCCTTGGAAGTTGAAGAACCTACCTCTTATCAAGATGCTATTGATTCACCAAATCACAAAGAGTTGATGAATGCAATGAGGAATGGGATGGACTCGATGACAAGAAACAAGGTTTGGAACACGTTGATCTTTTGCATCGGCATAAGTTTATCATAAATAAGTGGGTTTCAAGATAAAGCATCGAGCAGATGATTCAATCGATAACTTCAAGGCCAGTCTAGCGGCGAACGGCTTTACCCAAATTGAAGGTATGGACTACAAAGAGACATTTTTTCCTGTGGTGAGATTTGACTCTATTCATCTACTCCTAGCCCTGGTTTCCCATTTGAACCTAGAGTTCTATCAAATAGACACAAAAAGACTACTTTCCTTAATGGTAACCTTGAGGAAGAGATATATATGGACCAAGCCATTGGTTTGGTATCAAAGGCATAAAAAGGCGAGGTATATTATCTTAAAAGGTCCATACATCATCTTAAGCAATCTTCTAAATCTTGGTGCTTTAGATTCTATAAAGCCATAACTTCATTTGGCTTATCTAGGATTTTAGAAGATCATTGTGTGTGTGCCAAAGATCAGCCGAGGGGATTATATTTTTTACCCTGTACATTGATGACATACTATTGGTTGGGAACAACTTGGAGATGATCAAAGCTACTAATAAGTGGTTATCCTCTGTCTTTGAGATGGGTGAAGCTAGGTTCCCAAGTGTGGAAATAATCAAAAACCGTCCTAGGAAGCTCTTAGACATGTGGCAGGAAGCATATATAAAAAAGTATTAGAATGATTTCGGATGCATTATTTCAAACCCATGGACACTCTAGTTGAGAAGGGTTTAACCTGAAGTTTTTACCAATGCCTTAGAACAAATGATGAAAAGAAAGCAATGAACATTGTCCCTTATGCTAATACCATGGAAAGCTTAATGTATGCCCTGTTATGTACACGACCTGACATTAGAGCTGTAAAAAGGGTCGGGTCGGGTCGACCCATTTAATAAACGGGTCAGTTTCGTGTCGATTTTGAAAATAACTTAGATTTACTCAAAACAGAAAAATCATAAGTTTTCACACTAAACGGTCAAATCGTGTCGACTTCAGGTCAAAATCGGTTCAGTTCGGATCAGGTTCATATTTCTCTCAGTAAATTCGGATCGGGTTCGAGTTGAGTTATCATGTTGGTTCAGACTTTTATAGCCCTACCTGACATTTGCTTTACAATTGGTTTCTTAAGTTGTTACTAGACCAACCTAGCACTCGCTCATTGGCAAGCCGTTAAGAAAATCATACACTACCTTCGCAGGACAACTGGCTTGGTCCCGTGTTATCCAGATAGGGACCTTAAGTTGAGAGGATACTCAGATGCCGATTAGGGTGGTGAACGATATGAGTCCACATCAAACTCAGGTTATATCTTCATCCTAGGTGAGGGAGTCATATCAAGGTGAAGTAAGAAACAGGACTACATAACTCTGTCGAATATGAAAGTAGAGTGTGTCATATGTAGCCCAGCCATGCAGGAGGCAATGTGGCTTAGGAGTTTCCTTCAGGGTCTTAATCTCACTCCTCCAGTTGATGATCCTGTTAAGATGCTATGCGACAACACATTTATCATCCAGTTTGCTAAGGTTCCCAAGATCCAAAGAACGACCAAGCACATCAAAAGGTGTTATCACTTCGTGCGAAATGCCATAAAGACAAAGGAAGCTACCATCAAGTATATACCGACTAACAAGATGATTGTTAATTTGCTAACTAAGCTGAATCCTAGAGATGCTTTCAAAGTTCATGCATCAAGTTTAGGATGTAGTAGCGTTTAGTTTTGGGATGAATCTTGTTATATAACATATGCGTTCTTCTTGTAAAAAGCATTTGTGTAATAAAGATTGAAGTTTCTTTCTCTAAACATGTAATATCCCGAAAATTCATTGCTAATTTTGACTTATGTGATAATTTAAATTTTATGTGCATATATTAGGTGATCTATGTTTGATATGTGTGTATGTGCGCGAGTTAGTGTTCAGGTTATTATGTTTTAGGGAATAATTAGAGGTATGTCTCATTTAGTAGTGATTGCACCAAAAAAAAGGGTGAATTGATTTGACCACAAAAAAGAAAGAGAAGGAAAAAGGAGGCAAAAAAATGAAAAAAAAAATGGGGAAGGGAGGGATTTTTTTAATTTCACAACACCCACGACACCCACACAGCACAGCTATGCAAAGAAAGGAAGAGGAGGAGGAGGAGGAGGAGGAGGAGAAGAAGAAGAAGAAGAAGAAGAAGTAGAAGTAGAAGAAGAGAAGAGGAACAAGAAGGGAAAAAAAGTCGGTTTTGATTTTGATTGCACATTGAGGTGAGTAATTCTTGCCTTCGCTATCCATAAAATTGATTATGGCAAGATGAATTTGATTATTTATGCTTGAAGTTGAGCAATCAATTGAGAATTGAAGTTTTGAATTTGATTTAAGGATTAGTATATTAGAACCTTAACCCCCCCTCCTTAGAAACCCACCCCCTAAAAGTTTCATATTTGATTGTGAATTTTTGGATTAATTAGGTGTTGTGAGCTGATGATTATGCTGTGAATTGGTTTACTTATATACTAAAATATAGACTTTTGGGTTAACTGCTTGTGTTGGAATAACAAGATGGTAGAAAGTAGGTTGAATTTTCAGATTTTTTTTGGATTCACCCACTGTTTGAATTTTTGTGAATTATTGACTTGGTGAAAAATTCTTAAATTTTTATTGTAGATTTTCTATGATATTGGGAAATTTCTGGTAAATGTTCATGAGTTTTAGATGTGTGTTTTATAAGTTATGAATTTTTTATTGAAATTGTCCTATTTTAGTCCATGATTTCGGTTATTGTTTTAATCTTTAGGAGTTAGTTGCTTGGTGAAAAATTATAGAACTTTTATTGTATATTGTCTATGATACTTGGCTATTTTGCGTAAGTTTTTGTGAATTTTAAATGTGTATTTTATAATTTATGGATTTTTGATTGAAATTTTCCTGCTTCGGTGTATATCTTTAGGTACTGTTTCAATTTTTGTGGAGGATTAGCTTCAAGGAAAATTGTGAAAATATTATTATGAATGCTTATACTTTGTTGTATTTGTCTGCAAATTTCTTGAATTTCGGATGTGTATTGTTTGAGTTACAAATTTTTGAGTGGAATGCAATACTTAGTGCAGTTATGGTTTATTCATATGTATAAATTAAATCTTTATCATGGTTGCAATGAGTTCACGCATTAAAATAGTAATGTGTTATTATGATTTATTGAAACTCATGAAATTATTTTTGGTAGAATTATGCCTTGTTACGACTGTACCTTTGTCAAAATTATGAAATCGAGCTTCTTTGAAAATAAAAATGTGATTGTATGAGCTATATGATTTTATTAAGCTATGTTTTTCGGGAAAACGGTTTGTATCTTGCTTAAGGCTATTACATGATGTTCTAGAAACATTTTTTTGTGTAAAATATGAAAGTTATATAGCCTTACCCTTACAAACACTAGTGCAAACAAAGAAATCAATTCCAATAGACTCATACAAAAAAATTTCAGATAACATTCTCTTGAATTGAAATCCTTTGTAACCAATGTAAGCACTCATGGTCATGGCATTGACTTAACATTTAAGCTAAAGCACTTAACTTCCAAAGATCAAGCCTTATTTAACTAGGAATAATTGAAACCAAATAATTACAAAACATAAAGTCACTCAACTGAAAATTGAATTTTAGGGTGATAAATATTGCCACTCTAGAGCTATGTTTGGTTGCTGTAACGAGTGCGCATGTAATATGAAATATTAGCTTTTTTAAATAGATATGCATCTAGGAGGCATTAGTTAGAAAATTTTTGACTTGGATGTTAAAAGATGTCACCTATCAATCTTACATAACAATGTAAATAATAAAGGGCCCTACAGGTTGAAGACTATGTATAGTTGCTTACATAAACGTTGTCATTGTATAATCATTTCCAATAATTAGCTTAGTTTAACATAAGCAATAATGGAAGACTGCCATAAAATTTTTATTTAATAGTTAGGAAAAAACAAAAAGGGTGCAACCAACTAAAAGCATTCATAACTATAGTATAAAGGTTCCTATTTTGGCAACCTTGTATAAACAACCTAAGATAGGAAACAAAGATATTACCTTTGCTTGTCCTCATCAGAGCATAGAAAAGGAATCCCTGGGGAGGGGATGTTCACACCAATCCCACGGATGAGGTACTTTGAAATATGGTTTCAATCACTAGCATTCCACATACCCAAGTAGAAATTCACTTTACTGGATGAATAACTATGAGAAAATAATCGCACGACCCAAAAACTATAAAAATGTGGAGGATGGGAAAGGGATATACCACTATTACTTATTTCCTGAGCAGTTTTCAGCAACTTGAAGCCAAAGATATGAAACAAACTTCAATCGGTAGGCAAGAACAAAATGTATGAAATTCAATTTGCATTAAGTTATAAATTTTTGTAGAATGAATTTTAGGCTGCAAATTTTTGAAGCAAGGTTGTACATGTAGAAAAATGGATAAATTCATGGGGAAGGTGAACTTTCTAAGGAGAATACCCATGAAAGGCAGCAATGTAGCAATTCTATTTTTTGTTTTTTTAAAAAAATTTTTGATTTGGGGGAGGGGATGGTGCGTTGGTCAAGGGAAAGAGAGAGACTATAACCTGTCCTATCAATTGAGCCAATTATCAAGAATAATCTAAGAGCATATACAATAGTGAGCCAAAAATTTGGCTCACTAGTGGGACCTATAATTTCCACATCAGTTGCTGAGCCAATTTTTCAGCTCACAATCTTTCATCTCTCCAACACAAGACTCATAACTTTGACTCACCATATAAAATAATACACATGGGTCCTGCAACCAAACATATTTAATTTTTTTTAGCCATTTATTTTGCTTTATTATTTTTATGAATAATTTGTGAAAAATATTTTGTGCACAATATTTTGATTGCGCAATTAATTAAAAACGACTTATAATTTGCTTCACTGGGTTTTTGATTAAAAGAGCACCTTAAACTTTTCTATAACTAAAAACATACAAAATTAAGAATTTTAAATTACAAATTAAGAATTTAAATTTGAAATTTAAATTATAAAATTAAAAAAGAGTTGTTGGGCAAGTCTCTACTCTAGCCCAATATCCAAAAAATCAAATTTTGTCTTTCTTCTTAGATATGCTCTATCATTTTCGGGAAAAAACATTCCCAGCCTTGGCCCAAAACGACGTTGTTTTGGGTGCTAGGCGACCAAAAAAAAAAAAGAAAAAACACAGCTGCCTGCTGAGCCCCGAGCCACGCCCCTAACGTTACTTTCCCAAGCTGTGCGCTCTTGCCATTGTTCTTTCTCATCTCATGCACTGCACGCTGCTCATGGTCTAAGGGATGAGATTACTTAAGATATAAATCAATGGTTATAAAGCATCAGAAGGCCGAAATTTACTGTCATGCAAGTGAAACTTGTTTTGCTTTTATTATAGATATAGATAGAAATACTTATGTAGTGAATACATTCTTAAAACAATGCACATAAAGGTCTTATGCTTACCATTGACCAGATATAGTGAACAAGCTGGCAGAAGACAAATTACTTTACAACTCCTATTCTGCGTATTGTCTCAATTCTATGGATTTTTTCTAGTTGCTGGCTCTCGTTGAGAGAAGATACTATTTCTTCTTTGGCATAGAACAGGAAGAGACCATCCTTAGTTCATCCTCCTAACAATTATTTTTTCTTTTCTGCACAACCGTCCTCACTTTCTCCTGTATATAATTTTGAGCAGCTTAGCAAAAGTGCCAAGATTGGAAAAGAAATGCATTTCTCCTTGCCTGTGTTCGGACAAATGGTTAATTCGTAAAGCCCGATAAGGTTTGAGCTAAAGTTTGCTCTGTCTTGGTATCAAGTAGCTCTCTTATTGTCAAGACCTTGAGTTCAGATGGCATACGCCTCATACCCCTAAGGCACGCATATATGGATACTAATGGGCCTTGGTTTAGTACGCCTCTACGAACTCACCTCCCTGCTTTTCCTAGTATTGAACAAGAAGTAGACCTAGTTACCATCTCAAAAGTGACATAAGAAAAAGTGATCCCCTAATTCTTTCACACGTGGATGATGGATTGATGAAGTTGCGAATGGTTAAAAAAATGACCCCTATAATGAGGTGGCTATGCCAGTATTATAATGTCTGAAGGGTGTTTTGACAAGTAGCCAAAGGGGTAGGACTTGATGTGTGTGGCATAGTCCGGCATTATATAATGTCTAAAGTCTGAAGGGAGTTTCTAACAAGTAGCCAAAGGGGTGGGACTTGGTGTGCCACTTGTGACACAATGGTGGGTTTCGCTTAGATAATTTAACCGTGAAATAAAATCCCACGGTAGGTTAGTCTTCAGCAAGAGTGCGCATAAAACATAAAATTTCAAACATAATATAATACACTATGAGAGCGCTGCCTAGGTTAAGCTATCGACCGCATGTAGTTATTGTTCATAAATATTTAACTCAAGCAAGGATAAAGCCATGATGGGACTAAAAGTAGCTACACCCTCCTCAACATAGCGCGTACGAGCTATTTTCCATAGTGCGTACGAGCTATTTTCTATAGTATATGAAGCTTAGTACAGGTTAGAGTTGAATTAATTTGGGATCGACCGACATAAATACCAGCTCGGGCTTCAATGCGGGCATCAAGATGATAACAAGAGAAATAATTTTTCTTTACTAAGCTGTCCTTTGTTTGATACGTGCTATGAAGTTGCAAGCAGTCATGCCTTTCTGTTGAAGGTAGTGAATGGTCTTTTTTTTATAATAATAAGGTTACATAAATATATCCTATGTTTAATCTACCCAAAAAAGAAAAAAGGAAATCACTGGCCTTTCATAGTCTTTGAACTTGTGGGATGCATCGGTATGGCAATCAAACATTTTAATGATCCATACTCACCAGGTAAGAGAAAACACTTCTTTATGACCAACATTTCTGAGGGAAATACACCTAAAAAAGTGGTCAACAGAGGATGATAAAAACTCACGACACTTATACAATGTGGTTACTTTTAGGAAAAAGAAAAACTCCATTGTTAAAATTAAAATCGTTTTGGAGTGTAGATTAACGACCAAAAAGAAAAGCAAACCCAGTTTATTTAGCATTTCAATGACCAATTTACTGCTTTGAATTTTAGAAAAAGCCATCCAAATATGATTAACAAAAAGGTCATGGTCAACCAATGTGAACAACTTATTTGACCTCTTACGAATGGCAGAATCAAGAAGCCATTTTTCAAATGAATCCTTCCACGGCACAAGAACCAAAATGGTTTGGTGCAAGTTTCTACCATAAATACTAGGGTAGCACTGGCCATAGTGTCAGTGACGTTATTCATGAATTTTTTGCAAAGGGGAAAATCCTTAAGAAGATCAACCATACCTTAATATAACTCATTCTAAAAAATAGAAGATCCTCGGCTAACAAGCCACTGCTATTTGATCAATTTATGCAAAACTTTATATAAGATTATAGCACAAATTTTGGTCAGTAGGCTCAGGCCTTGCTTAAATTTTATTATTAGCCCTTTCCAAACTATTCGAGGCATCAAATCCATGATAATATTTTATTTGCCAGTGAAATTATGAATAATAAGTTCCGTACGAGGAAAGCCAAAAAGGATAGGTGGCTCTTGAAACTCAATATGTTTAAAGCTTTTGATCACAGCAAATGGGGTCCCCTCATTGAGTGTCTCACTCAATTAAGTCTGCTCTTAAATTGGTTGATTGGATTCACCAATGCATTAATGCTATCTCATACTCAATTTTAGACAATGGTAAATCATGTGGGTTCATGAAACTATCCAAAGAATTGAGATTCTACCCCCTAGTTGTTCCTCGTTCGTATGGAGATTCTCTCTGTCCTCATCAAAAAAAGCCAAAAGAGTAAAATGATCTTAGCATAAAAATTTGCCCAAAAGGGAGAGGAAATTCGTTGTCTTTTGTTTGCTAATGATAGCCTCATGTTTTGTAAAGGTCAAGTCCAATCTTAAGACTCTTAAAGAACATCATGGAAGTTTTGTGCAAATTCTAGATAACTTGTTAATTTCCATAAAACATACATGATATTCTCACATAAGGTAACTAGTATTGAAAAAGATAATGCCCGTGCGGTTTATAATATTCCTATAAAAGGGTCCATTGGGAAATATCTGGGTTGACCTTCCATTCAAAGGAGGAAAAAAATTGTTCTCTTTTCACTGATCCTCTAAAAGGTCGTAAGTAATTTAGCTACTTAGGAGGCATATTCACTTTTGAAAGCCAGTATACCATTCTTAATGCATTCAAACCTTGAGTCTTTACTTGCCTATATTATGCAATGTTTTAGAATGCCATGTACTACTTGTCAAAATCTTGACAAGATCAATAGAGATTTTTTTGGAATACTACGTCTTCTACTGAAGAAAAGTCCATGATTTCATGGGACAAAGTCTATAGACCTAAATATCATGGTGGT
Organism: Carnegiea gigantea; assembly: GCA_029747015.1. Classification (NCBI taxonomy): domain Eukaryota; kingdom Viridiplantae; phylum Streptophyta; class Magnoliopsida; order Caryophyllales; family Cactaceae; genus Carnegiea; species Carnegiea gigantea. Next base: position 1,213,834 of record JAKOGI010000073.1, read on the forward strand.
CTTGGTATCAGGCATACAGAGGCAGCTAATTTAGCGTTCTAATGTGAGCTCATTTAGTAAATTTTTGATGACACGAACAATTTCTGCGTTAGTCAAATGCGACTAAAATCTAGCACCCCCACCAAGTAAACGGATTCATAGATTTAGAAAAAGTTGAATAAATGCTGTGTTTTTTTTTTAAGAAATGCATACCATGGAAAATTGGAGATGGTAGGAAAGTTATGTTATGGACTAATAGTTGGTGCCTTCAAGATAGCCTTATACAGGTCATAAGCATTGACTGAAATAATGTCAGCCTATACGAAAAGGCGGTTCACTATATCAACATAGAAGGTCATTGGAATATGACCACGCTCAATGGAGTGCTTTCACAGAAAGTAATCACCCCAATCATCAGCCTTCCTCTTCCCACATCCCCAGTTTCTAGATGAGCCTTGTTGGGGCTTATCGGGTAGTGGACACTTTACTACAAAATTAGCCGCTTGGATGTGTTAGGGTTTCGATCGAATTCTTCCTGCTGGCCATAAAAATGGAATTGGAGACTTAATATCCCTTCTAAGCTCAACATCTTTCTTTGGCGGATATGCCATAATGGGTTGTCCACTAGAGGTAGTATATTTCAGAGAGGTTTAGATATTGATCCTTGATGTCCTTTCTGCTAATTTGAACATGAAACTATCAATCTTTTCCATCAATGCTATACTAGGTTAAAGCTATGGAGGGAAAGCACATCAATATCAGTGGGTCACTTTCACAGGAAACCTCTCAAGTGATATTGATGGTACGCAAATGCTTCAATTCTTCAAGGATCATGCTCAAACAATTGAGGTGCAGAAGGTCGTGCACTTTCTTTAGAGTTTGTGGGAAACGCAAAACAATGTTGCATTCAACAAGGACACCCCTAACGCAGCTAGGACCATTATTTGAGCTAAAAGAGCCTTCATAGTTAGCACACCCTAACGATTTCACAAGGCTAAATCAGAAAGGCGCTAAAGAAATACTCCTTATTAGATAAGATTAAACCTTAGGGTGACTATGATGTGAAGCTCAATTTTGATGGCTCATATACTAGGAATTAAGCAACAAGCAGTTTTGTTATTCGAAATTGGCCAGGGTGCCAAAGTTATGACCGCAGATTCGGTCTTTAAGGGGCCATCAAAGCATGTCTTAAACAAATACATGTTGAAGAAAACGATGGGATAATAATCCAGACAATTCAAGGAATTGTTCAGCCCCCTTAGCAAGTGAACTTCGTTATTCATGACATGAGTCAAGCCTAGTTAGTTATCACTAATCATATATTTAGAGAAGCATATCGTGTGGCAAATTGGTTAGTGCATATGGGTTATTCTTTATCTTCTTCTTGTATTTGGTTTTCAAGTCCCTTTGCCCCCCAGTTTTCTTCTATTTTGGTTAGTCATAATTTAAGTAGATCCTTTGCGAGAAGGGTTATTTAACTGTGGCTGTATCCCTGTACCCGTATCACGAAAAAGAAGTTGCTAATACTTTCGAAAGCGCTTGAACAAAATCTTTTTTCAAAAGAATATATTTAGTGTTTCTTTAACCCCACCAAATTTTCATAATGGAAAAGTCCATCAAACCTCTAGTGGTTACGTACAGTTGCGGTATTCTTTTTGTTTATTTGGTTTATTTTTGCATCCATGTTCTTCTGTCACCCCTTGAGTTTTAGCAGCAATTGTTTCCAACAACAGAAGGTTCTTCCTTGCTTATAAATATGTGATTAGTGATTCTTTTTGTAACATGAAGATCATCAGCTTTCTCCCTTGTCTCTTTACTTATATCCTCTATCTTAGCTAATTAAAAGTGACTTCCACCTTCCCAAAGTAAGTACCTACTATAGAGAGTGTGACAGCATTTGATACTTTCAGGCCAGTGGATTGGTTCCACGACATGACTACTTTGTACCTATTTTTTGTTGGTGTACGCTACCTAAAGCTTCTTTTCTACCGTTTATTTTTACTTCCAATGGTCACCATACCAGAATTTCTTAGAGAAAGGGCATAGGGCCATCCTTACTGATATAAGCTAGAAGACATAGACTACTATAAGAACATGAATTTTAATGGTTCAAGCCCTAATGTACTAGTGATTAAATAAATAAAAGGCAAATAGCATATATGTTGTTAGAAATTAATAATCTAGAAACAGCTTAATGACATAGATATTTAGATTCTTTTAAAGTATTCCGACATCTTCTAGATTATCGTGGAACCTTCTGAAATATTCTAGAATCTTTTGAAATATTCCAGAACTATCCTGATAGTTGTTAAAGCTCTCGGATTACTCAAGAGTCTTCTAGATCCTTTAAGAACTTTCTAGAAGAATTCTCTACAAAGATCCATGACATCTACACTTATAAATATCTAGAACATCTAGATAATCCTCGGAAAAATATTATAGATACTTGCAATATGATATTTAGATATTTAGAAAGATATTAAGATGGAAGGTCATAGAAACTTGATACTAGCCGTAGCATCAAATCAGTCTTCACCAACCATAAGAGGTGGATTGCTGTAAATACCCTCAAAGAGGGCTTATTTATAACAAGCAAAAATTTAAAAAAAAAATCCCAGCATTGAGTACTAAAAAGGATCCATCTATACAACTCCTATCTATCCCTTCTTCCAATCCTAATTTGCATATTCTATTCTCCCACCATAATCACAAACACTCTTATCAGCACAAACACTCTTATCACCCACAACTCATTTGGGTTTGGAAGTGTCTAGTTTGGATCTTGATAAGCATCATCTCCGGTCCCTTGAGAGTTGATTATATTTTGAAATTTACATTCAAAGGATTCCTACAATATCACAACATATGCAAAAAATCATATATGTTACAGTAATGAAAGTAAAATATACAAGTCCAGGTTGGACTATCAATAAAGATTAAGAATAGCTTATCGCTTACATATGTTTGTTGTGATTTCTTGTCAACCCAAGGGACGTCTTCTTTGCCATGGAGTTTTTGAGTGCGGCTGAATAATTCAACAATTGTAGGCTATGTCCCAAGTTGTTCCCTCTATGTACATGCCATACAGAATTATGTCAAACACAAGCTAAACCACAATCAAAGTGGGCTAGAGTATTAAAGTTAAAGAAATACATAGCAAAGTCATTTACCAGACGTCTAGTATGCTCATGCATAGGGATCAAGCCACAGATGTGGAGAGATGAGCTACCACTTTCTGGAGTACCCAATCGGTTCTTCTGGCTGTTTCATGGAATTTCTTATAACCTTCGTTTATCTAGTATTATTAGAGTCCCTCCCATTGAGCATCACTGAGCCAAACAAGCTTCTTGTTGTGCTTCCTTGCTCTGCCAAGGAAGTCTCTCAAGTGTGCATTACCTCAATTTTTTAAATTTTTTCTTATACGGTTCTCATGGACCGGATCCCAAGTAAACCACTTCTACAATTATGAAAACAACAAACACATCAAATAATACAATAGTAATTTATCAGGTTCATACAAACTGTTAATATATAGTCACTTTAGTTACCTTGAACTCTCCAAACCACAAATCCCATACTGGTTTGGGCACTTTACCCCAAGTAGGCCAAGTTTCGTCATATTTGTTTTGAAATATGAACGAAATCATACTAACAGCACCATCATTGGGGAGAAACCTAATTGAACATAATACGTCAAATTGATTAGTTGTGATGTAAAATAGTTGAAATTCATAACATATAACAATTGAAAACTTACCCGTTACCATCTGACTCAATCCAAGTCTTTGCTCGAGTGCTCCCATAACTAAATTGTTCTTTCTTTCTCCAATTGTAATGTTTTCTTGGGACTGGTTTGTGTTAGTATCAATGGGTTGGGGAATAGGCTGCATAGTATTGATAAAAGGGGGGTTTGAAGGAATGTTGTAGGCAAATTGGCAGTACATGGTACTTTGGTTGGGAATGTATGAGGTCTGATGATGGAAAGCCCCAAATGGAGGAGGCATTGGTCCTGAAAGACTTGGTATATAACCAGCTATTGTGGCTCCTGGATGAACCGGGATATGAGGTACCTAGGGTGAAGATGGATTTACGTCCATTGTAGTTGAATCTACGGCAGAGCTCCTACGCCCTCGTCCTCTACCTTGAGTAGAAAACTTAGCTCGACAAGAATTAGAATCCATGCCTGAAATAGTTGACAATAAATGCAAGTACAAATATATAATAATTGCACATATCAACCGTTTACTCAGACATCATAATAGGTAGGTCACACATATTTTCAAAATCCATTCATGCAATAAAAGTAAAGTCACAACAATAGTTTCCCATGCTAAGTACTCAAATACATAAGAATTCATAAGCACTCAATTATCTGCATCATCGTCATCGTCATCATCATCGTCACTGTCACCATCATTATACAAATGCAAATTTTCCTCTACTTCATTTGTTCCATTACCGTCATCCCACCCGTCCTCTTCATCACCCTCATCATCCTCTGCCTCCTGTATTTTGTCATTAATCTGAATGAATGAAAATTCAATTTCATCATTAACATCTTCCGATGATGCACCTTCATCCACTAATGATGTAGGGACAACATCATTCATAGGTTCAACGATTGTCGTCATGTCCGTTTGTTGATAGACAGTAGGTAGAGTGTACTGCTGATCTACTCTCGCCCTTGATTTGGTTCGTATGACAACAAGTCAATTGGCCCTATCCCTTGAGCGATCTGCATGTGGCATGAAGTATACTTGTGATGTGGTGTTTGGAAAGATGAATGGGTCGTACTTTCGGTACCTCTTTGTACGGTGCACCTCAAATAAGTTTGTTTAGTTTATGAGATCGTGTCCCATGAATCAATGTGAGATTAAACCACTCACAACTGAATAGCACACATCATTTAAGTGGTTCGCCTATATACTCAATTTGGACAATGTCTTTCAGTACGCCATAATAATCATTTTCAATATCGCCTTCCCCTGTACCAAAAACACCAGCACCACAATTATATATTTTCTTCCCAACGGTGCGAGCTTCTATGTGGAATTTGAATCTATTAACTCTATATGCCATTCACATCGACACATACTGATTTGGCTTCGTAGTCGATTGTGTCAAATAACAATGTTTGTGGGTGTCAAATAGTTGAATATATTGCACTTAAGGTGACATAACATGTGGTTTTAGTTAATACCATACACCCAACTGTTATGTTAAAACTATAAAGGAATGAGTTGTAATACCTACATTCTAACTAAACCAATCTGCAAAATGAGTTTCGATGATGGCGCCAACATCAGCGTCGCTGATATTAGTACGTGCAGTTCTAACTTGTTCTATGAAAATTATGAAAATTCTATCGCTGACATTGGCAGTTAAGGTAGCGCTCACCCAATTAGATGAGATAGGCATCAAAACATATCAAAATATTAGAGAGAGAGAAGCGCATTAAAATTAAGGGGAGAAATAATCCACACATTGCATCCCATCACATCACCACACCATCGCCCTCGAATCTAGAACCTCAGTTTAAGACTAAGGAGTCATGATGGTTCCCACATTAGGGATTTTTGGGGGGGGCTTTCTAAAAACCTTTTTGAAGCAACATCAATTTGTCCCTTCAGTTGTTCCTATCGGTATGATTTACTTCAAAGGATAATATAGTTTGTAAGTTTCTCCTAAAACTCATTGGCAATTGTATTACTTAAAGTTCTATACTTTTTCTTTGCTATTTTATATTCTACTTGCTTTTACATTGCTGAATCTGGCAAGCAGATTCAGATCTTGGTAGTGAAATCTGCATGAACCGGAATCAGGGTTTAGAGTTGGCCCAAGAACCAGGTCGGATTCTTGGATCAAACCCACACTAGACTGTGGGTCAGGTCAGGCAGCGTACACGTACAGGGCCCGAAATAGAAGACTAAACTAGGCTTTGCTCAGGGAAGCCAAGCGGGTTCCTTGGCCAAGTCCAAGGCCTAGTTTCCTACGATGCTACAACTCAATTCTGCAAATCAGTTTTTTAAAAAAAAAAAGTAAATCAAAAAATTAAATTTGCTTCTAAAAAATTAAAGTACTTAGCAAACAAGTCTGACCATTCATAGGGGATCGCACTCCTGAGAAGGTGGATGCATACAGATAGTAGTTCACGTAGCAGATAACAGTTTAATTTAACTATTAGATGATAACTGTTTAGATAAGCAATTAAAGCAAATGTGTTCACTAAATTTAGCTGCTAGGTTAGGTGATTAATAAAAATTAACATAAAAACATATAGATAATTTCTAACGATAAAATTTTCAAAGAGTATTTTTTTTGTTCTAAAAATATGAAACTCTACTTTAAATGCCAAAAACTAATATTATTAACTTTTCAGAAGCATTATTTGATATCCTAAACATTATTTGAAATTATAGTCCAAATACTAAGTTAGCGAACACTAAAAATTGACTTATAAGTGTATTAACTTGGTCAAAATGTTAAACACTACTCAAACCATTGTTGTTGAACACGACTTTGATGTAAGGTGAATATTTGATAGTTATTTTGTAGACATAGTCTAATAGTATGTGTTTTGTAAAAAAGGGGGGGGGGGACGAGCAAGTAGCAACGTTAACTAGTACTATAACACCTTCAAAAATTGATAAGAAGAAGAAGAAATTTTTATTAATGTTTTCCGTTCAAAGAAAAAGGTTTAGTGTTTTTCCACCCAAAAAAAAGCTTTAGTATTTAATATTATCTACATGTGAATTAGATATACATACAAATTTTAGGCTCTGTTCGGCAAAATTAGCTGTTTAGGCAGCAAATAACGATTCTAAATTTATCTGTTAATGAATAACTATTTAGATGAGTGATTGAAGCAAATATGTTCATTAAATTTAGATATTAGGTTAGCTAATTAATGTAAATTGATATAAAAAGATATATAGAGAATTTTCAAAGGTAAAATTTTCAATTGATGTTTTTCTTCCAAAAAATATGAAACTCTACTACTCAAAATATATGTAAAGTGAATATTTTCTATTTATTTTATCAACATAATCTTAGACAATGTGTTTTATTTTTTATTTTTTTAAGGGAAGACAAGCAACCTTAAGTAACACTCTATAACACCTTAAAATTGTAGGAAGAAAGATTTTTTGTGCATGGCGACAGAAGAAATTAAAGATGACATGAGAATATTCAGCATACAGAACAAATGTAACCAGGAACCACCAGAAAAGGAATGACAGAGGCGAGAAGTGTCGGTAGTTGGTGTGTCTGACATTTGATGAACAAGAAGAAATTCGAAACGAAAGCGAACCCTGAAAAAACAAATAGTAGCAAATAACACCTGAATTTCTTGACTCTTTCCGACGTCCCAGTTTAATACAAACCAACTCCGAAGAAATCAGAAAACGCAATCAAATTCATCGATTGATAGCTGGTGGGTTATCGCGAAAAATGGACCATCCTTCGGTGATCTCTCCGGCGGATTCGCGGGGGAGTCCGGAGAGAGACAGCAAGCCCCCGGCGTGGGAATTTTGCTTCAGCTAATGATGCTGCTTCTCTCTTTCGTTCTCGGCTATGTTTTGCGTCATCACAAGTTCTATTACCTCCCCGAAGCCAGCGCTTCTCTCTTGATTGGTAATCGTTTTCTCTCTGATCAGTCTTGTTTTACTTATTTCCCATTTCATTTCAGTGGTTCTTCTTGTTGTTTTGTGTGATTGTTGATGTGCGATGGTGGGGGATTGAAGTTATAGTAATTTTGGTTACTCCCTCGTTCATTGAGTAACCACATTTTGATTTATTGCGTTTAATTTCGGTTCTTGGGGTTATTTTGGGTCTGATTTCTGTTTTTAGTTGAAATGCATTTCTGGTTCCGTGCTAGACACTTGGAATAACAGAAAATTGAGTGTATTGACCCCCCCCCCAAAAAAAAAAAAAACCACCACCACCACCCCAAAAAAAAAAAATGCGAAAAATTTGAGTGTCTTTGAGGTTATTATTGCATTTAAGGGTCGTCACTTTGTTGTATGCGAAATTGTTGGGTTGACGGGATTGAGGGATAAGAAATCTCATATCAGGTTTAATTCTTGAGATAATTGCACTGTCAGTGCAATGAATTGCCATTTCATTCGCCAGAACAATGAGCTCCTCCATTGCTGGACCTAAGCAAGTGGGAAATGGTTAGATGTAGCAGTGTTAACTTTGAATCATGGAAAAGATGTTCCTTTGGACTTGGTTAAAGACCTATTGATTGCTTACTACTTCACGAGAAAGAAGTAAAGAGAGGTTTTGTCAGGCGTTCTCTCTAACGCACCATAAACAACATACAAAATTGCGGAAGTAACTTTGTCTAGCTTTTCGACAATTGGACAAATGCATTACGCTCAGCAGTATGAAACTATTACTTCGTCTAGCTTTTCGACAATTGGACAAATGCATTACGCTCAGCAGTATGAAACTACTATTAGTCCGAGTAATGCTATGTAAGACTACTTCCAAGGGATATTTTGAATTTTCTTTCTGTGCATTGTAGTAGAAGTGGAACCATTTTGGTTTTTTTTTTTTTTTTTTCGGTTGGAGGGGGGGGGTTGTTTTGGTCGGGGCTATATTGGAATACCATGTATTTCTCATTATAATACTTTGACGGTGGTTCACTCTTGAGCAACAGGTAGTTGTTGGTGGACTTGCTAACATCTCAAATACAGAAACAAGCATCAGGTCGTTCCGCCTTCCTCTCGAAATTATTTTGCATTATTTTGCCCTTTGTTCTATTTTCGACGCTATCCCTTGACGGGACGCTATATCGTCCACCCGGGTACGAAGGCAGTTGTGCGCCCGGACTCCCAATACGCCTTTACAGTGTAATTATTGCATTTGTTGTCACTTAAGTGTGCAACTAGCAGATTGGCAGGGCGGATGGGGTATAAACTAGCTTGTGCAGGCTCCAAAACTTGATCTAGCAATAAACACTCGCCTATTTTTTTGGTTATCACAAATTACTTTCTCTTCTTTTAGATATAATTAGTTTTCCTTTTTTGTGAGGTAACTTATTTTTTGTTTTATTCCTCTTTTTTATTTTACTTTCTCTTTTGATATTTAAAAAGTTTCATTTTTATTATTTTTAATATTAACTACTTTCCCCCCTTTTGAGATAATTACAATTCCATTTCACTCCTATTTTTTATTTTTATTTTTCTTTCTTAGTGCATGTATACATTTTTAATAAGCAAATACACGTTATAGTATATATTCTAGGATACGATATTTATTTAGGAATAGTATTATATCTTTTGGTGAAATATGATATATGTTTAATGATATATCATATTTGATGTACCGATTTTTTAGTATAGTTGCATTGTAACTTTTGGAGAGTTATAGTATATATTTAGTGAGCAATATTGTATATTTTGTCTTCCAATGTGCTATAATATATCTTCTGATTAACTCAAATATAAGATTCTTTATATGTGCAAACATGATACACTTGAAAAATTTCAATCACTTATACTCTTATTATTTCTTTTACTAGATTATAATATCTATTTAGTTAGTTGCGATATATATTTAGTGAGTTATAAATATATTCGTAATCAATATGATTCAATAAACAATATTAACTATTCCTAATCAAAGTTGAGAGAACCGATCCCGTGATCGACCTGGTCAACCGAGTGGGTCGATGGTTCAACCGGTCAAACCGTTTAGATTGACGTTGGACCGATTGACTTAGTTTATCGTCAAATCGGGTTAGACCGGCACAACCCGGTGAACTTGGAAAATTTTTTTATATATATTTGTTATTTTTTTTTTCAAATTACTAACTAAAATCTAATAGAAAAAAGTTACAAGTACAAAATAATGAGGAAGAAAAGAAATAAGATATTTATTTATGGCTCCACATTGATAGAGTAGAAGGTCGTTACAAGACTCTCATCGCATAAATATGGGTTCTGTTAGATAGTAAAAATTGAGAAGTCCCACGTCACCAATTTGAGCAATTTCTCAAAGTTGGTAGACTTATAAAAAAGCATGGAAGCAAGTAAAAGACAATGTAAAGTCATGGGATTGTAATTAAAGTCAAACTTTGTAAAAGAGGTCAAGGCTTTTATGCATTTTTACTCCTTAATAAAACATTCATACTCCCTAGTAGAGCATTCATACTCCCCCCCCCCCAAAAAAAAAAAAAAAAAACCCCTAAAATGACATTTTTTCAAGGAGAAAAAATAATTTAGACATAATAATTTGATAACACACATATAGTGCCACTTGATTTCAGTATTTTATGTTCACTATCTTTTGTCTGTCTCTAGGGTGTGGCGCCTCATATTCATACACTTTCAGTTTTCGTGCACCAAACTTCAATTGAATTATGCACCGGAAAAGAGACGAAAATTTTCAATCCATTCAAAGCGTACAAGCGGCTCCCCAGTACTCTCGGACGACGTCGGCCCATCAATTGCCGTTGTTCGTCATTGACTCACCGGCGTTGCCGTTCTACTGCGCAAGTTGGGTGGTTGCTCTGTCTCTGTTTGAGGAAGATTCGGGTTTGGCTTCTTCAAATTGTAAAGGATTGTATTTGTGATTTTGCTTCTGGATTTTAATTGGGTTCGAAGAGCCAGAGGAATCCAACAATTGGTTTCGCTTAGAATTGGAATTCAACTGAGCTGTAAGGATTTGCTGCATCGTGGAATTCAACTGAGCCCTCTCTGTTCTCTTCTACTCTGGTAGAAAAGAAACAGAGCAATTGCTGGGCTTTAAATGAGAGAGAGTGAGGAGAGAAGGCCAAGATCTACACTAATTTTTAACTACTGACTTTGATCTCATCACTATTTGCGCTGTTTCTGCTTCTTCTAGTCTTGAATCTAGCACCTTTTGGAAATTGGAGCCTCCGACACGCTAGCTATTTTCATACAAGTCGAAAGAGGTGAACTTGCTGCGTTATACTCCAGCTCTCGGGTGAACTCTGCCTCATACTCACAGTAGGATACCTGACCGAGGGTGTGATCGCCGGCGGTGTGACCTTGACCGTTGGGGTGTGATCTACGGATTGGAGACCGTGACCGTTGGATGCTCTGCCTAAGAACTAGTTTGCGGTAAGTTCAATTAGGAAGGGGTCAGGTCAGCCTTTTTTTTTTTTTTTTTGGTAGCCCCTTATTTGTGCAAGTCAACGTCTACTTTGGTTTGCTTTTGGCTTTTGTTCCATAGCTTTGGCGTGCTTCTGGCAGTTCTTGTTAAATTTCACCCCAGTGTTGGCCTGCTTTTGGTCTGTTCTTTGCGTGTTTCTGACCTAGCATATTATTTACTTCTTTATTTGTTATTTTTAGATCGTCTTACTAGTCTTTTTTACTATTCTTTTTCGTTAGGCCCATAGTAGTAATAGTAGTAGTAGTAGTAGTAGTAGTAGTAGTAGTAGTATTTGGATTATTTTTTACTGTATTGCTAGTGTTATTGTCACGTGCTATTTGTTAAAGCTTGTCCTACAGTGTAAATTTTGTTAGTAGCAACTCTGTTTTATTATTACTGTATAGCTAGTGTTAGAAGAGTCCTCCCCCAGTACATTAGCTCCGGCATCATTATAATTTATTGCTCTTGTTGCTATTATATTTGCTATTGATATTTACTATTTATGGTACGTCTCTTGGCATTTTTATTGTTAGTGTTTCTTTACTACTATTTTTGTTATTATTATTATTATTATTATTATTATTATTATTATTATTATTGTTATTATTATTATTATTTTTACGTAGTTTCATTTTCTATTAGTTTCATTTTTAAGTAATTTGATTGTGTGGGTATTTAGTGGTTGGTGCTTTTAGTTGGTTTGGTTAGTCCTATTTTTTGCGTAGTAGTCGTCTTCGTTTGTGGCGAGCTATGTAGCAGTTTCAGCCGGTCCTCCGGGGGTTAATGGGGTTAGGAAGAGTGTAGGACTGTAGAAGGTGCGCCTAGCATCTTGAAATATTGGGTCTCTCACAGGTAAGTCGATAGAATTAGTTAAATCTTTGCGTAGGCGCAAGATTAGCATAGCGTGTGTTCAAGAGACGAAATGAGTGGGAGCGAAAGTTGGAGAGATTGATGGGTACAAACTTTGGTACTCGGGGTCAATCAACGCGAAAAATGGAGTTGGCATCTTGGTTGAGAAGGAGCTGGCGGACTTCGTGGTCGAAGTGCGGCGTAAGAGCGACCGGATTATGGCCATTAAGGTTTTGGTGGGTTCAGTTTCCGTGAATGTGGTTAGTGTTTATGCGCCTCATGTAGGTCTGCCGGAGGACATTAAGAAGATTTTTTGGAAGGATTTGCATATGGTCATCCAAGATGTACCTCGGAGCGAGAAACTCTTCATAGGAGGCGACTTTAACAGCCATATTGGCGCGGACTCAGTTGGGTACGATGCGGTTCACGGGGGTTTTGGTTTCGAAGAGAGAAACTCGGGAGGGGTTTCTGTGCTGGATTTTGCGGTGGCCTTTGATTTGCTGGTGGTCAACTCCTTTTTCAAGAAGAAGGAGGATCACTTAGTGACCTTCAAGAGCGGCTCCTGCTGGACCCAAATCGATTACTTTCTAATGAGGACGGATAGTCGGAGATCTTGTAAGGACTGTAAGGTGATCCCTAGCGAGTACCTGGGAACGCAACATAGGTTGCTGGTTCTGGATGCAGAGTTCAAGTGTTCAAAGAGGGAGAAGAGGAGAGTAGGAGACCCCAGAGTAAAGTGGTGGACCCTCACGAAGGAGAACGCGGGGTTAATAGCAGAGAGAATTACTGAGGAAGGAGCGTGGAGGAGGGCAGAAGATGCAGATTCAATGTGAGAGGCTATGGCAGATTGTATTCGAAGGTCGGCTAAGGAAATCCTGAGTTCTTCCAGGAGAGGTGGCAATAAGATGGAGGGTGCCTGGTGGTGGAACGAGGAGGTAAAGGAGAAAGTTAAGGAGAAAAAAGAGGCTTACGCGGAGGTCATGAACAGTGGTTCTGATGAAGAAAGGGAGACTAAGAGTATTAGATATAAGGCGGCTAAGAAGGTACTCAAGAAAGCTGTGGCGGTAGCAAAGAGTCTGGCTTTCGATAGACTGTATCATAGATTGGGGATCAAGGAGGGGGAGAAGGAAGTTTTTAGACTGGCAAGGGCTAGGGCAAGAAAGACTAGGGATTTAGGTGTGGTGAGGTGCATCAAGGACGAAGATGGTAAGGTGCTGTATGAGGATGCTGAAATCAAGGAGAGATGGCAAAAGTTCTTTACTAAACTCCTTAATGGGGAAGAGAAAGGAGTAGCCGGTAATAGGGGCGGAGAAGATAGCGATAGGCATATTGATCTACGAGTGTGTGGCCATATAACAAAGGATGAGATTGAGGAGGCCTTGAAGAAGATGGCGAATGGGAAAGCAGAGGGTCCGGACCAGATTCCGGTGGAAGTTTGGAAGTGTTTAGGGGGAGCAGGTTTAGAGTGGCTATCGGAGCTTTTCAACGTCATTTTTAGGACCGCTAAGATGCCCAAAGAATTGAGGGCTAGTACAGTCATCCCTCTGTACAAAAACAAATGGGATATTCAAGATTGTAATAATTTTAGGGATATCAAGTTGCTCAGCCACACTATGAAGTTATGGGAGAGGGTGATTGAGAGAAGGTTGCGAAGAGATGTTACAATTTCAGAGAATCAATTTGGGTTTATGCCAGGCAGGTCGACCATAGAGGCGATTTACCTTCTCAGAAGGCTCATGGGTTTGCACAGGGATAGAAAGGTGGATCTGCATATGGTGTTCATTGATCTGAAAAAAGCATATGATAGAGTCCCGCGGGAAGTGCTATGGAGCTATTTGGAAAAAAAGGGGTGTCGCCCTTATATATACGTGTGATTAAGGATATGTACGAGGGAGGGCGGACGAGTGTTAGGACGCCAGGAGGGGTCTCAAGTGACTTCGCTGTTAGTATGGGTCTGCATCAAGACTCAACCCTAAGCCCGTTCCTTTTCACCTTAGTTTTAGATGAACTTTCTAGAGGGATCGAGGATGAGGTCCCATGGTGTATGCTTTTTGCAGACGACATTATTCTTATCGATGAGACCAGGCAGGGGGTGAATGACAAGTTGGAGAGTTGGCGGCTTACGCTGGAAGTTAGAGGTTTTAGATTAAGTAGATCGAAAACAGAATACATGCATTGTTGCTTCAGTGGAAGGAGAGAAGAGGGGGGGAAGTCACCCTGGATGGGAGACAAGTACTAAAGGTAGATAAGTTTAAGTACCTTGGCTCGATCATCCAGCAAAATGGGGGCGTTGACGAGGATATTAACCAACGCATAAGAGTGGGCTAGCAAAAATGAAAGGTTGCCTCAGGGGTGTTGTGTGACAAGAGGGTGCCCTTAGGTTTGAAAGGTAAAGTTTATCGGATGGTAGTCAGACCGGCTGTTCTTTATGGATCGGAGTGTTGACCTTTAAAAAAGACGCAGGTCCAGAGGTTGATGGTAGCTGATATGAGGATGGTCAGGTGATGTGTGGTTTTACGAGAATGGACAGAGTTAGGAATTGTGTAATCAGGGACTTAGCTAAAGTGGCCCCATAGAAGAGAAGATAAGGGAATCGAGACTTCGATGGTTCGGCCACATGAAAAGGAGAAGTATGGCCGCCCCAATGAGGATGTGTGAGTTGATCGACCTTCCCGGTGGTAAGAGAGGCAGGGGTAGGCTGAAGAAGAGTTTGGACGAGGTGATTAGAGAGGACTTGGAAGTGGTGGGTCTGTCGGAGGACCTGACTCAGGATAGGAGGTTGTGGCGGAATAGGATTAGAATTTTAGATGGCAGAGAAGCGTCTCTATAATTGTCAGTAGCTGCAGTGGCTTAGTGCTGGTAGGAGTCTGTCGTGCTCGTATGCAGGTTGCACTTTTTTTTTTGGGAGGGACGGCAGCTGCCTAACGTGGATTGTTGAGGTACGTTCTTTCAGCTTTGTTTTAGCGTCTTTCAGCTTCAACTTCTTTGGTACTGTTTTCCCTCTTTTAATGCTTCACAAGCGCTTTTCTCTTTAAACCTTTTTCTCAAAACCTTTTTCGTGGGCTCTTGGAATCAACCTCTGTATGGGTAGGAATACCAGTAGAGGTAAGGTTGTCTACAGCTGGATCTCCCCAAACCCCGCAAAAGCGGGATCCACACTGGGAGGTGGTGTTGTTGTGGTTGTTGTAGACATAATAATTTGGTAACACTACTAATTAGAGGGTCATTATTTTTTAAAAAAAAAAAAACAATACAAGAGTTCAATAATTTGGACATAATAATTTGGCAACACATGCTTGAATATAGAAATTACAAGAGTTTGATAAATAAAAAACATACATTAATTAACATTAAACAAAATAAAAATTACAATAAATGAACAACTACAAAATAATGTGGGAGAAGAGATCATTAACTGTTGAAAAAAATACTTTTTGATTTTAACAACATAAATTACTAAAATCTAATAGAAAAAAGTTACAAGTACAAAATAATGAGGAAGAAGATAAATAAGACATTTATTTATGGTCCCATATTGATGGAGTAAAAGGTGGTTACAATACCCTCATTGCATAAATATGGGTTCTGTTAGATGGGGAGAATCGGGAAATCCCACATCGCCATTTTAATTTCCAAACTTGGTAGCCTTATAAAAAAGCATGGAAGGCAAACCAAGCATGCTATGAAAGGGTTAAGCTGTGCCCAAAATCTTCACGGCCCAAAAAAACTTGGTTTTTATAAGAAGTTGGGAAAAGCTGATCCAACCGCAGGTGGGCCGCTCTGATGGAGTGAGCCGGTCCAATCGGATTTTACTAGTTTTTCCTGGTTTGATGGTCCAAACGGGTTAAAAGAATTTTCGAACCGTTGCTCCGACCAGTTCCCAGTCCAACCGGTTGTTGTACCGGCCGATCCGGTCCAATTTTCTTAACCTTGTTTCTAATCAAAATGAGCGAGTAAATAATATAAAACACAATTTAAGAGAGCACATATACATTCCTCTTCATATTTGACGTATGGCTTTTTTAGTGAGCTGCATTATGGCTTCGATAGGCTATAGTATATATTTAGTGAGCAATACTTTATATTTATCTTTTAATGTGTTATGATATTATAAATACAAATTTCATGCCTAAAATATACACAAGAAATTCAAAAACAAATTGAATCTTGCATGGATGTTGTATGTGGGTAAAATATCTGAATTAAATACAATGAGATAATCCTTCGATTCAATCTCCTAATGACTTGAATTATTTCAAGGGCGTAACCGCTTGATCGCAATTGATGCAAATCAGTTGAAGAACTCTGAAATGGTTCTTAGTCTTGATCTGTAAATGCTTGATTGCTATTTCTGAAGCTTACAAGTTTTGATCCTTCTCGCTTGATAGCTGGATATTGCTTGCAGTTTAGGCCTTTGAATTCTGCAATGCTGAATGTTTAATGTTGGTCAAATTAATCCATGCAGGGCGGGGTTGATTGATCTTAATCGATGAACTAGATAAAGAACTCTGAAATAGACTTCAATTTGAGGTTGTAGAAGATGTTGAGATGTTGAGCTAGCTGACTCTGATTCTTGTTGCTTGATAGCTGGATATCGTCTATAGTCTGAGCTCTAAAGCCTGTAAGATGTTGAATGTTGAGCTCCCTGAATATGGGGGGAGGAGACTCTTATTTATAGGCTAAAAGGTTAGGATTTGAGTTGGACGTTAAGCCTAGGCTCAGATCTTAGTAATTATTCCCTTAACTTTAAAAGATAAATAATTACTATTCTCTGCATTATCAATGACACATGGAAGCTTCTGATTGGTCATAATTTGATTCCATTTAATTGGACCCATCAAAGTTAATTTTATACGTGGCAGCTCCTAATCGACCAAATAAAAATTATTTAATTTACACTTGGCGTCCTGTGATTTGTTAACAAATTTTTTCCTCGTACAGATATATCTTTTAATTAACTCAAATATAAGATTTTTTATTTGTATAAGAATGATGTACTTGAAAAGTTTCAATCACTTATACTCTTAGTATTTCCTTTAGTGAGCTATGATATATATGTAGTGAGTCATAACATATATTCAATTATCAATAATATTTAATGAGCACTACTAACTATTCCTAACAAAAAAGAGCGACAAAACAATATAATGCACAATTTAAGTGAGCACATACACATTCTTTTTCATATTTGATGCATAGTTTTTTTTTAGTGAGTTATATATTATGACTTTTGGTAAGGTATAGTATATGTTTAATGAGCAATACTTTATATTTATCTTTCAATATATTATGATATATCTTTTGATTAACTCCAATATAAGATTTTTTATTTATACAAGAATAACATACTTGAAAAGTTTCAATCACTTATACTCTTAGTATTTCTTTTAGTGAGCCACAATATTTGTTTAATAAGCTCTCATATATATTTAGTGAGTTATAAAATATATTCAATGATCAATATGATTTAATGAGCTATTCCTAATCAAAAAGTGCAAGTAAATAATGTAATGCATAATTTAAGTGAGCACATACACATTCTTTTTCATATTTAATGTATTATTTTTTTAGTGAGCTGCTTTGTGATTTTTGATGAGCTATAGTATATGTTTAGTAGGTAATACTTTAAATTTATCGTCCAATGTGTTATAATATAAAAGTAATATAATGCATTTTGATTATATGTTTGTTTTTTGATCTCATTGGAATAAATGAAGTTATTGAAAAATTAAATGTAATCTTAATAAACTAAATCATAAGTAAGAAACATCACAAACTGTAGTTTGATAGAATAAATTAAAGAAAATAAATGATCTCTAAATAAAAAAATTAATTAATTAGCTTATTTTTAACTTTTTTAAAAGGAGCCTAAACAATTTTCAAGGGGAAAAGAAATAAAGTAAATGTAACTGATGTTTAAATAAAGAATATTTTTTAATTTAGCCTTAATGATTTTTCTTGGAATGGCACTTAAAGAATTTTTAGGGCAAAAAGAATAATAATTAAAAAAAACAGGTTTTGCTTTTACCATAAATCAAACCCATAACCTCACCAGTTTGGGTAGAAAGCCCGTACCACACTCCACTCCTCTACCATTCCCGCTATACTAGCAGCGCTAATTATATTTAACTTTGGGTCGGGCGCACCTTCCTTTTGCCCACCCAGTTGGACGGTATAATTTGCGATCCCTTGACCATTTTGCAGGGAATGGTTTAACTTCCATGAGGAGTTCTGCTTCCTGTTTTTGCTACCTCCCATTACATTATATCCTTTTTGCTACATCCACACTGCTGTGGATAGTTCGCCTCCATTGTAGTTAACATCATCTATGATATCAAGCTTCTATTTCTTGTTTCCTTGACTTCTTAGTGCCCACTCAATCAGGTTTCATTCTTTCACCTGTAAGTTATATATCTTGATTCATATTTGCCTGTTCCAAAGTGCCACGAGAATCTTTATGTATGCATGAATTTATTGACTGAGGGTTTAATTATTAGAAACCGTGCTGCTCCAATTTTGGAGCCATCGTGACATTTGCTATTCTTGGAAGCTTCATAGCTTCTGTCTTGACTGGGCTTCCTGTGTAAGTACTTGTCCACCCATAATTGTAGAATATATGAGTTCTAGCTAATGTGTCTGATTGCAGTTTCCCTGCTGCGGATTGCTGCTTTAGATGTTTTGGAGGAATCACGTATCTCATCTATAAACTACCACTCCTTGTATGTATGATGTTCGGTGCTCTCATATCATCAACTGATCCTGTCACTGTTTCAGCAATATTCCAGGTGAGTTTATCACTTTCTTTGTTTCCATCTTTTGCATGGTGGTGTTGCCTATATGGGTGTTTGAAAATGTATTGGTTGAAGTATGTTATTTAATTAATTTTGATTTTTGTTTATTTTGATATGTATATTTTCATAGTGTATTTTGAATGCATAACTACTGTTGCTTAGTAGTAATTTAGATGTATCATAGTATATTTTCCTATATTATAGAGTAGTTCTTGCTGCAGATGGTCATGGAAATGGAAACTGCTCCTCTGCTTCGCTAAGGTTTGTGAATAGGATGTTTTCTCTTTTGCTGGTTGAATCTATCTTCCAAAGTTGGATGCTATTTGTGCAAGATTTGGCTGGGTTTAGATTCCCCCCCCCCCCCCCCCCCCCCCAATTAATAAGAAAGAGTTAGACTTGATTGTAGAAAGACTAGTAGGGTTGTCATGGTTCTCTTAACTATGGCAAAGAAATGCTATGTTGGTAATTCAAGCTAGAGTTGTGGAAGGCTGCAATCTACTCCACAGCTTCGGGTTTTGGAAAAAATGTAGCTATTTAAGAACAATGGTAGTCCTCTCTGTCAATAATGTGGTGCTCTAGAGTTGCTAGTCGGGACCAGGAATTGCTCGAGTTGAAGAAGTCCCATTTTGGAGTGCACCAGCAGCTGTAATATATAACTAATGTGTGGTCAGATCATATCTCTAATTGTATTCATAAACCGAAACAAAGCAACTACAAGAGGTACCTATCTTTGTCCCTTTACCTGGAGAAACTAGAAAGAAACAATGAGAACAAGTAAACTAGATTCTGGGAACTATGTTGGATCTCCCATACCATTGTAAGTGAGATCCACTCTGGTTGTTCTTCGTTGTCGTCCACGAAGAAAAATTCTGTCAATGGTTACGAAAGCCGTGACACTGCGTTTGCAGTAAGGCTGTGAAGTTGCCAAATCGCCCCTAGGCATTATGTTTTGAGTTGTAATTGTCAGGGTGTGAAACTGATCAATGTCATACTCAACTCCAGGATAAAAAATAAGAGCTCCTGAAAATGAGGGAGGTCATACGGAAATTATGGTTCTAACTTTTCCCCGAGAGAAACTAAGAGTTCCAAATATTTCTAGAAGTTAAAATGAGCGACAAAGTCATTGTTCGTGTATGAGAGGAACTAAAAGTTCTAAATAGTTCTAGAATCTAAAATGCTGACGAATTATATGTAAAGTGTAAGAAACTATAACAGTCAATGTGGAAATTTAACAGCTTGAAATGGGCATGTGGTGTAACGTCAAAAACCAATATTACATGAGATTTCCTCTTGTAATGACCGTTGGTGGCCTCTTTCTTTTTTACATGATGTTTTGGGAGCTAATAAAAAACAATGTATGCCAGGGATAAGGATGTGTAAATTTTGGATCTCATTAGACCCTCCTGGCAGGATTGACCTTGAGATGATTATGGTCGATAGTGGTGCTATGAACAGCGAGAGAAACAGTAGTCAACATTCAGGGTGATTTCAATTTTATGTACCATAGTGAATTGGAACATTGTCAAAACGTATCCGGATAGGTTGTTTAGGTGTTTTTTTTTTTTTTTTTTTTTTTTGGTTTTATGGGATGAGTAATCAAATAGTTATATAAATGAGACACTAAAAAGGCGACACCCATGTACAAAAGGAAAAAGTACAAAAATCATTATGCCCTCAAGCTCTCATTCATAATTTATCTACAAAATCTACAAAATCGAGGAGAGACACCTACCAAATCTAAGAGAGACATCATTGAGTAATAGGTCCAACTATACAACATTCTCAAAAAATGGAGGTTCAAATCCTCAAGGGAAGAAGCTTTTGCCTTCAAAGCTCCACCAATTGCCATCTTTCCCAGCACACCACCAAATAGCCAAAGAACCAACTTCCAAATCCCATGAGCCCAACTCTTTTTCAATCTCCTTCATGCTACCAAAACATCTTTAACATTAGAAGGTTGCACCCAACTAACCCCCATCAAGGAAAGAGACGAAAACCAAAGTGAAGAGACCCATTGACAATGTACAAAGAGGTAAGAGGTGGTCAAGCTAGTCTTACTCCTCAATGTACATTGTTCACCTGCTAGCTGAAGTGAAATTTCTTCTTTTAAGCATAACATTTGTGGCAACCTTGCCCTTAGAAGCCGCCCAAGCAAGGAAACAAGCTTTCATGGGAGCTTTACACTTCCAAATTGCCTTCGCTGGTAAATTCCTATCACATAGACGCTTAATAGATAGGAGCAAGTACCTTTAGTGAGACTCTTCTGGGTAAGTGGTTGTGGAGTATGATGTATGAGAAAGATAAACTGTGAAGAAAGTGATCAACACTGAATATGGGGTTGAAGGCCCTAACTAGATTCCTACAAGGCATGATGATACATATGACATGAGCCCATGGAAGTTTTTCACCAAAGGGTCGATCACTCCCATCCTCTTGCTGTCTTCGAGGTGAGTAATGGCTTCTACATCTTCATTAGCGTAACAGTGTGATGACATTCCTTTTAAGGGTTGTGTCCCTTAACTCACTTCCAGAGATGCTTGCATTTTCGAGTATTTTAAGTAGTCTTTAGGTGTTTGGTCCCCTGTATTTCTTCAAGAGACCTTCTTGGATGATGATTGGAGTTTCCTTCTTCTTCAGCAATTCTTGACAGAGTCTTGTGAAAGACTCCAGTTATGACATCGTTAGATGGAATGTTGATACTAGTGGGAAATACCCATTGTGAAACTATACTTTCTACAACTCTCACGCTCCCCCCCCCCCCCCAACTCCTCCATCATTGGATTATAATTATCTTTGTGAACGTTGTTTAATAGTGTCCTTTTATGTGGGAAGCATTTCTAACCATGAGCTTCACATGTAATAATTTACAAAAAAGGATTAAAATCTTGGTCTATAGGTGATCTGTGCTTTGAGAAACACAAATTGTCTACTACTCCATGATTTGCAAGCCAGTTTCCATAATGTTTCATATATTGATTTGACAAACTAATTTTACTTTCCTCAATGAAAGACTGTAAAGTAATTTCAAGGTCTTGATTTCACGAACTATTTGATGACGATTTTGCGAGTTTAATTTATTTAATTATGCGGCTTCTCCTTATGGCTTTCTATTACGTATAGTGGTCCATTTCAAAAGTCAGATCTGTACTTATTAGTAGTATTCCTCTGTACTCAATCCTGGCGATGAAGTCTCATGTAGAGTTTATATGATCCGTACTTTTGGTCAAGTTTCCTTAGCATGGGTATATGTTAATATTCAAATCTTTATGTCAGAAGTAGGTGATTTATGAATCCTTTCAGTAAGTTTGGATTAGCAGTTTCATGTAAATGGTGTAATACTCTTTTACTATTTCATGCCCAAAATTATATCTGTTAACTCTCTTTGTAAACTAGTTTTGGTAATCGAGTTGACATGCTACTGTTCGTATCGAATTCTTATTCGCAACATGTTAAAAGGTGCAATTTTACTACGTTTCGGTTTCTACTTGGAAAATAGCCTATTCGGATGTCAATTTTGCTACGACACTAATCACGTTTCGACTTATGTCAAACAAGTATAACTTTGTTATTTTTTACCATTATATTTGCAAAATAGTCCCTTTTGAATGGCATAAATTTTTACTAAGTTGAAGTATTTGGTTTATATCTTGTAGTAAATCACTTGCTTTGTAATGCTAAATTACTATTTATCGCTATCGCCTGAGTATCATTTCGTAGATTTTGAAATATCGGTTTTTGTCACAGGTTATGATTTCAATGTTGGATTGCTTTAGATTTTTTGACTAACAGTTTAAGCCAATGTAAGAGATTCTGACAAATCCCCTCCTTTCTTTTTGTTGAACTTTGTTTCATGAGTTTAGCAGAATGAGAAACAGAGTTTCTAAATTGATGTTTGAGAAGGAAATGGTGAGGAACACGAGACAAACTGTTGCAAAAGTGACAAGGCTTGATCATACTACTTTTAATATTCATGACATTGTAAAGAGACGGCAGATATCCACAAATTTTTTCCAAATGACTAATTTTGGGTGTACGTTCCTTTTTTTTAGATTCAATGGTTTGAAATTTTTGTATTTAATTTTATTAATGTATTTTTTTTTTTTTTTGCAGATATGGTTGGCGGTGTTGTACTTTATTCCATTACCAAGGAATTCTTCTTTGAAGAAGAGAACAAATCGTCTGGTTCTGAGCCGGCAGCTGCAGCGACTGATTCAGCGGCTCGTGCTGCTACAGCTGCTGATTCGGCTACTCGTGCTGTTGCGGCTGTGAAAAAGATGACAACCTCATCTAGTGCTGAGGAGGCAGCTGCAGCAGCCGATTGGGTTGCTTGTGTTGCTACAGTTGTGGAAAAGGCGGCAACGTCTCCTTCTCTAGGTAGGTTTCAAACCCTCTGTGCAGTGCCTGAAACGTACTTAGATGAAGGAGGCATTGTCATTTTTTCCACAGCTACTACAACAGCACGAGTCGCCGAATCAGCTGTTGCAGCTGCCGCCTCTGCACCAGATGAAGTTGTCATCTTTTCCACAGCTGCAACAGCACAAGTGGCCAAATCAACTGCTATAGTTGCCGCCGCTGCAGCTGTCTCCTCAGCACCAGATAATTTATTCTACTCTTTAAAAAAGAATTTCTTGATAATAGGATAAAGTACAAGACCACCAACCATATCTGCAAAAAATAAACATACATTAATAAAATCAAACATAAAAACTTCAAACCATTGAATTTAAAAAAAAAAGAGCATACACCCAAAATTAGTCATCTGGAACAAATTTCAAGATCTCTACCCTCTCTTTATAGCTTCATGAATATCAAAAGTAGTATAATCAAGCCTTGTCACTTTTTCAACAGATTGTTTCACGTTCTTCACCATTTCCTTTTCAAACATCAAGCTACAAACTCTATCTCCTATTTTACTAGACTTATGAGACAAAGTTCAACAAAAAGAAAGAAGTAAAATTGCGAGGACCACTAATATTGTCTTAACTCTTAGTCAAAAAATCTAAAGCAATCCAAAACTAAAATCATAACATGCAACCAAAATCGATATTTCAAAGTCATATGAAATGATACACAGTCGATAACGATAATAGCAACTTAGCATTATAAAGCACGTGATTTACAATAAATAAACCAAAATACTTCAAATGATAAATCACAATAGTTAATCAACTTAGTAAAATTTATGCCATTCAAGAGGGGCGATTTTGCAAATATAATAGTCAAAAACAATAAAATAATACTTATTTGACATAAGTCGAAATATGTTGAAAGTCATAGAAAAATTGTCATCCAAAAAGCTATTTTGAAGGTAGAAACCAAAATGTAGCAAAATCGCACCTTTCAATATATTCCGAAAAATAATTCAATACGAATAATAGCATGCCAACCCGATTAATAAGACTAGTTTACAAAGAGAGTTAACAAATATAATTTTTGGGACAAAATAGTAAACGAGTATTACACCATTTTTTTGAAGCTGCTAATCCGAATTGGCTGACTCGAATTACTCAGAAATCACCTACTTTTGACATAAAGATTTGAATATTAACATATATTCAAACTAAGAAAGCTTGACCAAAAGTACGGATCATACAGACTCTACATGAGACTGCATGGTCAGGATTAAATACGGAGCAAGTACCAATGATCTGACTTTCGACATAGACCACTATACGTAATATAAAGCCATAAGGAGAAACCGCACAATGAAATAAATTAAACTCAACAAAGACGTCATCAAATAATTCGTAAAATCAAGACCTTGAAATTCCTTTACAGTCTTTCATTGAAAAAACTATAATTAGTTTGTCAAATCAATATATGAAAGCTAGGCTAAATTGAAGCATTACGGAAAGCGCCTTGCAAATCATGGTATGCAATTACGTATCTATCTTCCCTGCATCTTCAAAATGCGAATCAATTTAGGCTCACCAAGGACACAAGGCATAAAATTAGCAAAATCATAAAAGTTGATTAAAATATTGTAAAAGCCTTGGTTTAATTAACTAAGTGAAGGTTATTACCGTTAACACAAGTTTGGTAATGACTCCTATTGCAACAATTTCATAAATCCAATACCTAAGTTTGGTAATGACTCCTATTGCAACAATTTCATAAATCCAATCGCCTTTCAAAAACAAAGTAAAGCAAATGTTGATAGTAGTAACAATTGCCACAAAGCTATTCAATTATTTAGATAGACTTGACCATGAAGAAGACGCAGACCAAAATGATGATTATTTATAGCCCTGGCTGGTGAACGCAATCTTTGATATGGTCGAATAAGAAAGCAGAAGATTGGTGTCTACCTTAATTGTATTTTCTATCCTTTGATGAATTTTGTTTCCATTCCGGCCCCTTCTCTCTCAACTAAATATGTAGAAGCAAATGTGTTTTCAAGGGGTTGTAAGTAGGGGGAAAGTGGGGTTCAGGGTTGAGAGAAAAAGATATGATCATATATAAGCATAGTGGAATTTTAGGGCTGAAAGGAAATATGTGCATACAGGAAGAGGTTTTGATGATAAGAACCTCCTAGAAAACAGTGCAAATGGTATCTAAAAAATAATAACACTATCAGACTCTCTTTTTTTTGTTTGAAGGGCCCGGGTATTACATCCTTCCTTGCTTTAAGAAGTTCTGTCCTCAGAACTTACTGAAATATGAGATGGGAACACATGCTTAGAGTTCACTGACTTCTCCAAACTATAACTAGTTTACAGACTCATAGCAAGGCCTTGTACTCGTTTGCTAATGTGACCCATGGTTAAGAAAGTGGCATAAATAATTCAGATCTGATCAAAAAGTCCTTCAAAACAAGCAGCAGGGAACCTATGAACTGAATTGAGACACAAAATTGAATGACAAAAATTAAAAATATGACAAAATAAATCCTGCAGTTGAAAATCCCTCCAATAAGACTGTTTCAGAGACTCACTAAACAAAGGATGACACATTCAGATGACATAAAATGCAATCCAACCATAAAATTGTGAGATGCTGAATTGTTATAAAGGACCTATGCATGGTGGTAAAATGACATATGACATAACACGAAATCAAGATATGTCACTTAATCATAAAGTTTGGTCATCATAAAAAGTTAACAAATCATGTTCCATGCCAAACGGTGAGATGTTAAATCATTTCTTGAACAAGATGACCATAAAACTCATAGGGCAGCAGTTAAGACAAAACTAAATGTAGCAGGATTGAAGAGATTAGCCAATCTCAGAGGGTTGATATATGATTTCCCACTTGGTCTTTAAATAATGCAACAATGTTAGAACTAAAGGATAATGCATGATATGCAATTGATTCTGATCGAAAATAAAAGTTTCATTATAGGAGGTACAAAAATAACACAAGTGATTATCCAACTTCCATATATAAACCAATTAGCTGTACTGTGTTAGCTTAAGAAGCATGAAATAACAAACCTTGGATTATTCATTTAGGGCCATGAATTAAACAAAACTAATGCGCAAGAAGATAAATGAATTTCAAGGCTAATTTATCCATGAAAGACAACACATATGACCTGTTTTGTATTATTGAACTATACAACAGAAGCATAGGCATACGATACATGCCCCAGTCAGATCATGTGTCAATCTAAGAACCAAAGTTTATCTTAGAACATTGGCAAAGCATAGAACCAATGAGGGGGTTTACGTTGGTCTCACAGATATGGCAAAGAATGCCAATATAATCCAACCTCAAGGGATTAAGCTGAAGTTAACATGCGCTGGATCAACTATTCAATCAAATGATATTGAGCATGTTTTCCATCTCTTCTCGAGAAACAAGTGAGCTATTTCTTTGCAAAATTGTGCTCAATTTCATATGTGGCAATTCCACCATGATCTCTTCGTTAGTTGGGGGAAGAATCCGTATGAATCGGATTTTTCGATAAAACTAAACAAATCTAATTGTTTTCAACAAATAGATACAAGATGAATAGTTTAAGCAGGGATAACTCGATCTACACCAATTAATAAAGCTTTGCGACAAATCTAAAAGGTAAAACAAATACAAACGCACCCAACGCTTGTAAACACATATAGAATATAGTTATTATTTTGGTTAGTTAGAAATGCTATGACAATATGAAACACACAATAAAGAGGATAAAACTCAAGTTGACATGTTTTGACTTAACAGGATAAAACTAAACATATCTAATTGTTTTCAACAAATAGATTCAAGATAAATAGGTTGAGTCAATCTACACCAATTAATAAAGCTTGACGACAAATCTAAAAGGTAAAACGAATACAAACGCACCCAATGCTTTAGAACACATATAGAATATAGTTATGATTTTGGTTAGTTAGAAATGCTGCGACGATATGAAACATACAATAAAGAGGACTACAATAATTAATACGTGGGTGCTAGGTAAGTTGTAGATTACACCTATATCTACTGTTGATAATACATATACTAAACAACTTGGGTGCTTCCCTATTAATGATGAGGGTTATAGCATGACATAACCAGCATCCTTCTTTAGACATATGTACTAAGATATGACAACCAGGTCATATCCTTCATTAGAGACAGGGGATTCATCGATTTAAGAAGGTCTCATCATCAAAAAGTATGACAAAACACAATTAGTAGATCGGACCAAGGTTACCAAGTATATGGAATACATTTATGTAAGTCAACAGTTAGTAAACCATGCAATGCAAGAGGACAGGTCCATCACTGATAACACCGAAGTTCAGACTATATTTGGCTACATCAACACAAGGATAAGGGCACCCATCATAGAACCACATAAAACTAAGGCATAAAATGAAATTTTCCAATGTCGAACTTCGATAGTCGCTTGGTTCTGTACGTACCAATACCAAAGTTGGGCCAAAAAATGCCCCGAAAATGAAAAATAAAGCGGCAACATCGAGCAAATTTCAGAGTGATTTAAACAGTAAAACACAGTTGAAGATGAGCATATCAAATCACCAACTACTAGATCAGAGAGAGAGAGAGAGAGAGAGAGAGAGAGAGAGAGAGAGAGAGAGAGAGAGATTCATACGCTTTCCGCCACAAGAACTTGATGAATAGGCTTCTCACGGCCGAAGAGGCGGTAGATCTTAGCCTTGATATCAGAAGCAGCACCGGAAGCAGAAGCAGAAGCAGATGAAGTCTCCTTAGACTTCTCAGGCTCAGAATCCGACGAAGAAGAAGACGATGACGAATCGGCTTCGTGATATTCCTGATGTTCGTGTTCGTGTTCGTGATGTTCCTCATGCTTCAGATGAAGCTTCTCAGCGATCTTCTCCATGAACGTCTCCTTCTCGCCGCCGCGAGGACCGCCATGCTCGCCCTTCTCCGCCATGGATGAAGCTGCGAAATCAAGATAGAGAAACTCGAGCGAAAAGCAGATTTGGTTTCGGTAATCGAGAACCCAAAAAAGAGAGTTTTCCTTCTTCCAGAGTAAGGGGAAGAGAGAGAAAAGGGAAAAGGCTTTTATAAAGCACGAATGACTAGAAAAAAGGCAAGGGGGGCGAAATCGTGGCCGTCCAAATGGGAGAAGTGAATCTTCTTTTTTGGTTGTTTGTTCAGGGAATACAAAAGGAGATTCAAATTTCATAAAAATGAAAAGAAACGGAGCAGAGGCAGCTGACGGCGTTAGAAGACGGCGTGGGGGTATTTATTCTGCAAGGTGAAGCAGCTTGGTTAGATTTGTGATGGAAAATCAACGGTGGTGCCGACCAGTCGCAAGGTGGCCGGCACGTGGCACCTAAACCGGGCACTGTAGCCGTGACCTGTTAGAGATGATAGGTCTTTCTCTCTCCCTATACTGTTCTTTTGGGCCATGGGATTAATTGATAAGATTTTTTAATCTTTAAGAGAATCACAAAATGAAAAATATAATTGTACTAATTGAGCAAAAGATTGTCTTTATCAAAATAATTAATGGACAAAAATTGTAATCACCAGCCCATTCAGGCCCCATTTTTTCCGTAGTTTGATAAACCCACCCACTTTTTTTTCTCTTTTTCATATTTTTTCCTTTAAAAAAATATAACTCATTTTCACTCTCACTCACTCCTTCCCACTTCTACATATAACTATTATTGTTCATATTTTAAAAACTTTTATAATTTATATAATTGTGTGTACGAATAGTCTGACAACAATTATGAAAAGTTTTATTTATTTTTCGGATGTTATGAAAATATTTTTTAGTCGTGTCGAAAATTATAGATGACGTAATTTTTGTTATATATATTGCATAAATAATAATTTTTTCTACTTTGTTAAGCAAGTGTTCATTTTTTTATGACTAGTAGATATTTTGGGTTTGATTCTGTATATGGAAGAGATGCTTAATTTTTTTTTTTTTGTGATGGTTATAAAATATTTGTTATAGGTCACCAAAGCGTGAATGGTTATTCTGTATGTCTAACAAATTTATTTTTCATTCATCGTAATTTAGGGCCAAATTTACAGATTTTTTTCCCGACATAATGAAGGACCGTGTAAATTTTTTCGGCGTAGCTTATAATTCGTGACAGAAAGTGCAGATATATTGTGCGTATATCTTGAGCAAATTTTTTTCCGTGTGCATTAGTAACAAAATATTAGAAGTTCTTCACGCAAATTGCAAATAATTGTTTTTTGTGA
The DNA here is from genome assembly GCA_029747015.1 of Carnegiea gigantea. NCBI lineage: Eukaryota > Viridiplantae > Streptophyta > Magnoliopsida > Caryophyllales > Cactaceae > Carnegiea > Carnegiea gigantea. Next base: position 1,243,209 of record JAKOGI010000073.1, read on the forward strand.
ACTGAGTATTCGTTCGTTTCGTTATGAAATATGAGTTGGTAAATGAGTGAAAATGGTTAAAATCAGTAAAAATGGATTAAAGTAGATTGAAGGGGGTATTTTTTTATTGAAGTGTATTGAAATAGGTTAAAGTGGGTATTTTTTTGGTTGAAGGGGATTAAAGTAAGTTGAAGCTAGCTGAAATTAGTAGAATTTTTTTAATATGATGGGTATAAGTTGATTAAAATAGTGAGAAATGGGTTAAAGTTACTTGAAGTGGGTTGAAGTTGGTTGAAATTAGTTGAAATTAGTATTTTTTTATTAAAATCCGTGAAGTGAGTTGATGTGGGTTGAAATTAGTTGATATTGATAAATTTAGATTTACCAACGAAAAGAACAATATCTAAATATATGTGTATTTTTTTTGTTGTTCGTATTTGGTTATTATATGAAAAAAATACATCTGTAATTTGCTTTATGAATAACGAAAATTACAATTTTTTTGGGTACACAATGGCCACAAAACAGTATTTTGTACCTGAGTCAAGACAAAAAAATATTACTCCTACCCACTTCTATTCACTCCTTTCTCCCTTTCCCACTCCCACCGATCCCACACCTGAAATTTCGCCACGAAAAGAACAGGGCCTCAATTGAGAAAATCTTTCTCGATTTTAAAAAATGACAAGATCTTTTTTTGGTTCAAAATGACAAGATCTTTAAAAATAATGTTAGATGTTTGGGAAATATTTTAGAAAGGAAAGATGGTGCAAAAGATTAATATCAATAAACTGCATCCAAAATTAACAACAATAATTTTTAAAATTTTATAAATTAACATTCAATGAGATTTAAATTTACGTCTTCAACAAACCTTAACTAATAAGACCATGTTGAGCAAAACTAGCTGTTAGACAACGGATAGCGGTTCATGTAGCGGATAGCTGTTTAGATGGCGGATATGGTTCTAATTTAGTGGTTAGCGGATAGCTATTTAGATTAGCGATTGAAACTAATGTGTTTGGCAAATTTAGCTATTATGCTAACTAATTAATGTAAATTGACATAAAAGAATATAGATAATTCCCAAAGATAAAATTTTTAAAGGATATTTTTTGGTTAAAAAATATGAGTGCTACTTTTAAATGTCAAACGTTAATAATATTAGCTTTTCAAAAACGTTACTTAAAACGCTAAACGCTACTTGAAATGCAAGTAAAAACACTAGTTCACCGAACATTAAAAATTAAGTAATTAGTATATTGACCTGATCAAAACACTAAATGCCACCCAAAATGTGTTTGACAACAGCGTTTTGGGTAGCGTTTAATGTTTTAACTACGTCAATACACTAATTAGTTAATTTTTAGTGCTCGATAAACTAGTGTTTTAACTATCATTTCAAGTAGCATTTACATTTTAAGCATCGTTTTTGAAAAATTAATAGTATTAACGTTTAACATTTAAAAGTAGCATTTCATATTTCTTAGCTGAAAAATATCCCTTAAAAATTTTATCTTTGAGAATTATCTATATCCCTTTATATCAATTTACATTAATCAGCTAGTCTAACAGCAAAATTTACCGAATACATTAGCTTCAACCGCTCATCTAAACAGCTATCCGCTAATAGTTAACTTAGAAATGCTATCCGATATCTAAATAATTATCCATTACCTGAACTATTATCCATTATCTAAACAACTAATTTTATCGAATAGTGCTAAGCCAAATTATAGTCGCTCCTAAAATTTTAATTGAGAAACATGAGCATGAAAAGTGGACACCGCTAATCTTCTAGATAAAGAAAATGTCCCCATTGCTGTGGGGGCGGCAAGAGTGCTACCAAACGGAAAGGATTGTTTTTTTTTTTTTTTTTTGGGTAGTTGTGAAGCACTTTTTTATATAGAAGTTATTGCACACGCATATATATATATATATATATAAGTGGGTTTCCCTTAATGTTTGCATGCTTTTAGACTTTGAAATTATTAAAATATCAATAAAATTTTCTGCAAAATTAGTCTGGAATTTAATAATTAAACTAACTCTGATCACTACATGAACATAAATGGACTACAGCTACAAAAAAAAAATTAAAAACATATTACCATCATCAGAAATAGTAAACAGTTTGACTTTTTATTCTTTAAGAAATATAAATAACTTCAATTTACTGCTCCCAGAAAAAGAAAAAAGCAGTTATGCCTTTACATGCATAAATTAATACTATATTTGTACTAACGACTTTTCATTATTCTAATATTTGCTAACAACACTTCACAAATATAAGTCTCGAATTTAGTTTTTCAAAAAAAAGGAAGAAAAATTATACAAATGTGCATCAATTTTGAGAATCACAGAAATAAAAATGTCGCTTTTGCATAAAAAAAAAGAGAGAAAATAGATACGTCATTGAATTAAATATGACCAAAAATTATAGTAATCTTTGCTTAACCAAAAAGAGCAAGAGTCAACAATATCCTTAGATTATTTTTGTCTTTTACTTTAAATTTAGAACTGCTAAAATTATTTATAATTTTGATACTTAATGACTCCTCAATTGACATTTGACTTACAGAAGTTGTCCATATATATTACTAGAGTGCTTAACTATTAAAAAAATTATTTAATACTTGGCATATGTTTAATGTCATTTGGCCCATGGGGTAGGGAAATGCCTCTTCATGCATATTAATATTAATATATTTGGATACTAAATGATGAGTCAAGTCCTTTAACTTATTATGGGTGTCTCTATTACTTTGTCATAACTAAAATTACAGTTTATAATTTTAATCCTACTTTATCTTAAATTTATAACTGTTAAACTAATTGAATTAAAAAATAATCATTTAATATTGACACTTGAATATAAATAATAAAATACCACCGTTATTAATTAATTTAAGTAAATATTTAGTGACATCATTATGTTAAATTTATAGCATTAAATTAATTGAATAAAGAAAAAAAATCATATATTATTGATGTAAATGTGAGACAATTAATAGAAGAAAACTAATAGAAACTTACCACTTATCAAAACATTATCAACCCATTCAACTCATTCAGTTTTATATTATATATATGATATGATTATTTTATATATATATATATATATATATATATATATATATATATATATATATAATATATATATATATATATATATATATATATATATATATATATCATGCATACTACGCTAAAAATTAGTTTTTTTCCAAAAAAAAAGTTTTGATTTTGATTTTACTAAGTTAGTTTCTTTTATCAAAGAATAATTTTTAAAAAATTAAATTATTAAGTTTTTAGGAATTTAGATTTATTATATTAATTTTTTTGTTCAAAAAACCTGTTCTAGTAATTAATTTATTAAAAACTATTTTCCATAAACATTTAATGTAGCTAAGTAATAGCCAATAAGTTGACATATACAATCAAAAGCCCTCTGTATGTTAAAGGAAATAAAAATATTTACAACCTTAAGCACGTTTCAATCCAAGAAAAGTGATATCTCAATGAAAGTTTTTTTAAAAAAATTTGAGTTATTAGGTGTACAAAATAATTACATTAATATGAAATTAAATGTGAATAGTAGGAAAATTATTTGTCTAGACTGCTATGCAATGTCAATCAACACAAAATACTTATAGACTTTTATAAATCCTATTTCGCAAAGTCATTCTTTACAACCTAATATTTGGCGAAGTCATGTTCCAAAAAAATGGAAAATCGAATGTATAAACTTCTTACCATGACCAGTTAGAATTAAATCTTATGTTCTTAAAGCAAGCTTACTATTTCTGTACTAACCTCATAAACTAACTTATATCAACACAAGTTTGTTCAAGTGATTTGATACTTGCTCCTCTTAAATAAGGTCTCGAGTTCGAGTCTTATGAATGGAGAAAATTTGTAATGAGATAGCTCTACCTCTTATTAGACTAATAATAGTTCGACTCTTGCGAAATGGAGGATCCAAGATGACCCAAAAATAATAATAATAATAATCATAAACTAACTTAAATATGTCATCATACCACTAAAAAATCATTCTATTTATAAATGGATAGAATTATACAACAGGAGTGTTTGGTTACAAAAGTTTTTTAGAGAAAACGAGCTTTTTGGAGGATTTTAACTGTTTTGACTAGTCAAAACAGCTAAATTGGTGTTTGATGAAAGAACTGTTTAGAAGAGTTGTTTGGACAAAAAAAGTTCTTTCTCAAAAGGCTATTTCAATTAGCTTTTTAAGAATAACTGTTAGTGAAAAATGACATGACTATTCAAGAGTTTGAAAAAATTACACCATATGCCATTAGCCTTTTGTAGTGATATTTGATAATTGATATTGTGTATTATTTAAATTTAATCTATCTAAGATTAAATCATTCGAATATATAAATTTCTATTCATAATAATAAAATATGTAGCAAATAAAAAATAATATTTTAGGACATAATTATCGTGTAAATAGATATATACAAGTTGAAAGGAAAAAAAGATTAATAAGAATATAAATTATGTACAACTAATAACAAATTAGGTTTTATCAATAAAGTTAATTTGTACGTATGACATCAATTTAATTCTTTTTGGAAAGAAAATAAGATAACTAGTAAATGAAAAAAATTATCTTTAATTAAAGAGCAATTTAGAGATGAGGACACAAATGAAATTTTACTGAATATGTTTTTTAAAAACAGCTAATTTTACCAAACACTTCTTTTGTAAATAGCTAATTCAAATAGGGTCGGCAAAAATTTGTCCGACCGGATTACCAGAATTCGTCCGACCTGAAAAAATCGGGTACGGTCGCAAAATTTATGTCCAAATTTAAAATTCTGACAACCGGTCATGTTCAAATTTAAATCCGGATCGAGTTAGAGTTTGAGCATTCAGGTTCGGGTTGTCCGGATTTTTGAAACATTTTTGGATTGGACAAATTCGAACAATCGGACAACCGGATTCGGACATCGGACAACTACGGCTATGTGTAATTTTAGTCCAAATTTTTTATAAAATTTTATAAAAATAACTTCGGACAACCGGATTCGGACATTAAAAAATCGGGTTTGGGTTCGGTCACACAAAATTTCGGTCCAAATGTCCTAAAATCATGACTAAAATTCGGACAATCGAACAATTGGGTCCGGATATCGGACATTCGGGCACGCGTCCGTGTATGACGTGTGTGTCCGATTTATAATCCGGACAGGGTCCGGGTATAAAGTTTTTGTCCAAATATCCGATTTGTCCGCACCCGAATCGACCCAGATCCGAATTTTTGCCAGCTCTAAATTCAAATAGCTAATACAAACATCTAATTCAAATAACTAACAGCTAACAACTAATAAAAATAGCTAACAACCGTTTTACCAAATTGGGTCAATATAATTTTGATACATAAAATTCAATCCTATATTCATTTCAGCCTAAATACTGCAAAGATACAGTATTACAAAACTAAAAGTCACATTTATGTCTCATTTCCAATCCAATTCAAATGTTAAATTAAGTTAGTCTAATAAAATATTAGTCTAATAGTTAAAAATGAAGTGATAGATACAGGTTTTATGTTTGTTCCACCCCTGTGTCTGCATAATTATTTATTACTAATGTTACAAATAATGAAGCTGCAAATGATTATTATTATTTATTATTCATTATTTATTATTGATGTTGTTGTGTCATAATGGTTGTTTTTCTATCAAGTGTCTGTAGCACTTTTATTTGCCAGCAATAGCTTGGTCTTCGTCCGATTATTGTTATCTGGCTTCTTGCTGCTGAAGGTACAATTCAAATCCCTCCTTCGTTGTTACCATTTATACTTAACGGTTTATAATGATCTTATTTCATGTTTATGTTATTTTTTTCTGCTAAAAGATTTTCATCTTTGAAAATGTTTTCTAAAAAAAATATTTATGTGGGTATTTTGGAATCGGTATCTCTGTGAGCATAACTGCCTGCAAAGGTAAGGTTATGTATATTTGAATCTTCCCAAATCCCGCAAAAGTGGGACCTACATAACTATACTGTGAGCAATAACTATATGGTCCACCCAGTTGTACATTTCTAAATATACATTCGGCCCCACTATTGCCCACATGGAGCTCGCCGCATAAGCAAAATCAAAAAAACCGCTCAAGAAAAAAATACAAAAGCAAAAAGCGCTCAGAAAAATTGTCGATTCAAAACGCTCACCACCTCATGAACTTTCTCTCACTCCCTCTCCAAAATTGCCCACATTCGTGCTCGATTCGACGAAATTATCGTGCGTTTGTTCATGGATTCTAGCCAAAAATCTTTGGAAAATCTTCCCTAAAACTTGAAGCAAGCATTTCGATATATGTTTTACCAACAAACGAAATTTATCTGCATATTCGAAAAAACACAATGAATTCACTTGAAACATATTAGGAATAATATCTTGTAATATTTATTTGGTGCATATTGGGTAAATATGTGTGTTAGATTAGGAAACCTATTGAATGAGGGAGGGCTAGCAAGAGTTGTAGTCGCACATGAGTTCTTGCATAGCCGTCGACTTATAGCTTCATATTGTGAATATACGTACAATGTCCCGTGAATAGCATATATGAGAAGTAGAAGCTTTTCCTCCTATTCTCTGGTTCTTTCATGATATCAGAGCCTACTAAGACTCTCATGTAGAACCTAAAAAAAAACGTGGACAATAAACGCTTTCCACATTGCCGTCCACCATGACCAAAGATGAAAGCTTTATTATCGACCATCAAAGTCCTTACTTCCTTCACCCATCGGACTCTCCCGGAGCCATAATTACTTCTATCAGATTTGATGGGAAGAATTATGAACTGTGGGAAAGTGCTATTCGGACGTCTCTACAATCCAAGAACAAGCTTGGATTCATTAACGAGGCAATCCCGAAACCAATGAAGGAAGAAGGAAAAAGTGCGGCTGAAATCAACGCCTGGGAGATGGTAAACTCCATAATACAGTCATGGATTATGAACGTGCTTGATCCGAGACTCCACATGAGTGTGGCATATGTTGATTCTGCCCAAAGGCTGTGGGAGAATGTCCGTAACCGCTATGCGGTGGCCAATATACCTAAGATCCACAGACTCAAGGCGAAAATTGCTTCTTGCAAACAGAATAAGTAGGAAGTGGTGGATTTCTTTTCAAAACTCATGAGACTCTGGAACGAACTTGACAACTACATCAAAATCCCACCATGTACGTGTGGTTCAGCGGCCAAAATAGTCAAGATGATGGAAGCAGATAAAGCCCTTCAATTCTTGATGGGAGTTGATGATGAATCATTCTCGACGGTACGTAGCCAGATACTTGCTATGGACCCAATGTCGTCAATGGAGAAGATTTTTAATATGGTTCAACAAGAGGAGAACCACAAAGGACTGATGTTGAGCCGCGAGCATCAACCCGAGACTGTCGCTGCTTTCGCTACGTCGCATCTGGGTAGGCCGGTTTCACTGCAAAAGGAGAGAGTGACCTATCAGCATTACGGGAAGAACGGGCACGAGGAAGCAAACTGCTGCAAACTTGTTGGTTACCCTGCTAGTTGGAACAGCCGAGGAGTGCGTGGAGGCAGGGGTCGAGGTCGCAGTGGATGTGGCGGAGGTCGGACGAGTGCTGGACGATGCCGAGAAGCTACGTATCAAGCACAGGCTCTTGGAGAACAGGCATCGGGATAGGGTGAGGGAGTTCAGTCTGGGTTGGCAGCAACCGGGTTCACGGCAGAACAAGTGCAAAGGATTCTGTCCTTAATTGACACTCCAAAATCAAGTCATGAAAAATTATCAGGTAAGATCGTATGGCTTCTTGACTCAGAGGCCTCTTGTCATATGACTTGTGTGTTATCTTGTTTAAAGGACGTTCAAGAAATTGACGCTATTTCGGTTGCCTTACCGAATGGAGCAGAAACCTTAGCTATCAAAAAGGGAACGGTTCACGTTGATTCAAACTTAATTTTGAATAATGTCCTCTTTGTTCCCAGTCTAAACTGCAACCTAATATCTATTGCGCAGGTAATTGATGATAATATGTGTGAAGTAACATTTACTAAGCCACTTTGTGTGATACATGACCTTACTATGAGGAGCCTGATTGGAGTGAGTGAGCCTAAGAGAGGAGTCTACTACTTCAAGAAGTCGACAACCGAAACTGCACAAGCTAACAAGGTTATTTCATATGAAATGTGGCACTCCAGATTAGGTTATCCATCACAGCAACCATTATCTTATATTATTAGGAATATTAGGGGTAGAGATAAGAATGATTTATGCAATGTATGTTTACATGCTAAACAAAGTCGTAAGCCATTTACCGTAAGTGAAAATAAAGCATTGAATTGTTTCGACCTTATTCACTGTGACATATGGGGTTCTTATCATGAAAAAGCTCTTTGTGGTGCCTAATATTTTCTATCTGTTATAGATGATGCTAGTAGGGGTGTATGGAATTATCTCATGAAAGAAAAAAGTGAAGCCTCACAACTTTTGCGAAACTTTTATCACATGGTGAGCACTCAATTTGGGGTCAAAATCAAGGATATTAGGAGTGACAATGGGTTCGAATTTATATCTAATTCCATGAAACTATTCTATCGAGAACAAGGAATCATCCATCAAACGAGTTGTATGGATACACCTCGACAAAATGGTAGGGTTGAAAGAAAACATTGTCACATAGTAAGAAGGGATGGAAGGTTTATGATTTGGACACCGGCATCATCTTTGTGAGTCGTGATGTGATTTTCAATGCAAATCACTCTCCCTATGCTGAAAATATAGCAGTCATACAAGCACCCAGCAGTGACCTCCATTCTGGGAGCCACGGGGCCTGTTTTGCTAATGACAATCAATGGGAATTGCATCCCTCCCAAGACCCAACATCTCCGTCTAACAAAGGACGAAATGGACCTGACAAGGCCCATCCTGGGGATGGGCTTAGAGACATGCCTGAAGGCGACAGCAGTCGGCCTGGATAGGCCCACAGTGGAGCCGACACCTAGGGCCAGGGGCAAGGAGTGGTCCAGCCTGCAGGCAGGCCTGAACGAAGAATTGGGCCAGACACAATTTTGATTGAATGCCTCCAGCAGGCCGAGTAATGCACTGAGCCCAGATTAACATCAGACCCACTCTCCTCAAACAGGGGGAGCGAACAGTTGTTGGGTTCTCAGGGGGTTCAACCAGAACATTCAGCCCTAGAACGCGAGAAGTGAGTTCGAAAACCGCCGAGCCACCTACAAGATTATGTGTGGTATTCAGCATGCCCAAAAGACCCCTCTCCTTCTCCAAAGGCTTCACCTTCACCTATTCGGGTCCCCTCAGGTAAACTGCATCCTATTGCTAATTATGTTACTTGTGATAAATTTTCTTCTGTGCATAGATGTTTTATGGCTGCAATTACTAAAATTGTGGAACATAAATATTTTCATGAAGCAATACAGGATCCCAATTGGCGAGAAGCTATGATCAAAGAGACTGATGCCCTTGAGGAGAACAATATGTGGAGTGTCGAAGCATTGCCTCCTAGGAAGAAACCCATGAACTGCAAACGGCTGTATAAAGCAAAATAATGCTCCGATGGAAGCATCGAAAGATACAAAGCACGACTAGTTATTCGAGGAGACGAGCAAGTCGAAGGATTCAACTATACTGAGACATTTGTGCCCGTAGCTAAAATGACAAGCGTGCGCATCTTCCTCACGGTGGCAGCAACAAAAGGATGGGAGTTGCATCAAATGGACGTGAACAATGCATTTCTTTATGGGGATCTAGAAGAGGAGGCATTCATGACTATGCCGCCTGGATTTAAAACGTCCAACCCAAACAAAGTATGTCGTTTACACAAGTCCTTGTATGGTTTGAAACAAGCGCCTCGCCAATGGTTTGCAAAGCTCTCTTCTAAGCTTTTGGAATATGGATTTACACGATCTTATGCAGAATATTCCCTTTTCACCTATCGAAACGGTGACAAGTATATGGCTTTGCTTGTTTATGTGGATGACGTAGTTCTTACTGAGAACAACTCAGACTTATGTGCTTCATTTAAAAGTTATTTGAACACTTGTTTTTATATTAAGGATTTGGGTGCTCTAAAATATTTTCTAGGTATTGAGGTCACCAGGAATTCACAGTGACTATTCCAATGCCAATGAAAATATGCTCTTGATATTATTGATGACTGTGGACTTTTGGGATCTAAACCAACTGATTCACTTATGGAAGTCAATCATAAGTTTGCCCTGGCCTCCGACGCACCGCTTCATGATGCTACGCAATATCAATGACTTGTGGGAAGCCTTCTTTATCTCATCATTACATGTCCCAGGCTCTCCTATGTAGTTCATATTCTATCTCAATTTATGCAAGCACCCAAGGAAGACCAATTAGAAGCAGCACAGTGGGTTCTTCGCTATCTAAAAGGCCGTCCAGGTCGAGGAATATTACTACGCATCGATTCTCCACTGTAAGTTTCTGCTTATTGCGACTCTGATTGGGGAGCCTATCCCCTCACTAGATGCCCCCTAACTGGTTTTTTGGTCACTATCGGAGGATCTCTCGTGTCATGGAAAACAAAGAAACAAGGGACAGTTTCTCGCTCTTCAGCAGAAACAGAATATAGGGTCATGGCCAACGTTACTAGTGAGTTGATTTGGATTAAATCTTTCCTAGCTGCAATGGGGGTATTTCTTTCCTCTTCTATGACACTATTTTGCGATAACCAAGCCGCTCTTCATATTACAAAGAATCCTGTTTTTCATGAAAGAACGAAGCACATTGAGATCGACTGCCATTTTATGTGAGAACGGCTACTCGCTGGTGACCTTGTTACATGCCATGTCTTCTCCAAAAATCAGTTAGCAGATATTCTCACCAAAGCCCTTGGAAGACAACATTTTAATTTCCTTCAAAGCAAGCTGGGCATCGTCAATCCATATGCTTCACCTTGAGGGGGAGTCTTCAGAATAATATCTTGTAATATTTATTTGGTGCAAATTTGGTAAATATTTGTGTTAGATTAGGAAACCTATTGAATGAGGTAGGGCTAGCAAGAGTTATAGTCGCACATGAGTTCTCACATAGCCATCGACTTATAGCTTCATATTATGAATATATATACCATGTACTGTGAATAGCATATATGAGAAGTAGAAGCTTTTCCTCCTATTCTCTGGTTCTGTCAAAACAAACTAGCATTCTAGGTTTTAAGAAAATCGCGCTCTTGTAATCGCACTTTTGGAATGTTTGCAGATGGAAACTCACCGTTCAGTAGTAGTGAAGAAGAGATCTGCTAGTGAGGAATAAAAAACTTCTCAAAAAAGGTATGTTGAAAACCTTAAACTTAACACTAGTGAGCCAGAGTACACAATTAGTGAGCAGTAATCAGAAATTTCTATTTTTGTCCACACATTCAAAATAAAACACTTAATTTGCTGTTAGTTAATACCGAAAAAGATGCGCATACATAATCCCGAAAATTTGATGGTAGCACAAACTTGTCATGTGGCATGGGCACCCATGGGAACCCTTGCACATCAACAAAACAAAGTAGCATTAGGCACTAACCGTGCCGAGAGCATGCCCGCGCTCCTAGTTATAGAAGGCTAGTGGCAACCTACTGGCAGAAGGCAGAGCATACCTATGCTCCTGGTTGTGGACGTCAGTCAGGTTTTCATGCACAAGGGAAGCAGTCATGGTGCTTGTGTGGTGGGTGGTGGCCGAGTTTGAGGTGGAACATGGTTAATTTAGCCAGCCTCTGGATGAAAGATTGCTGGATTGAGGGGATGAAGGTGGCAAAGCAACGAGTAGCAGTAAGGTGCAACACGAGGGTAGTGACTTGGACGTCCAAGAAACCTTCTACAAGTTCACTTTGGGTGATAGCAACACCATGAGGCATCGAGAAGGCATATCTAAGTGAGTGGCCCGCAGTGGCATTGAATATCAAGGGCATGGTAGGTGAACTATATGCAACTTTGAGTAATCACATGAATTTTTGTAGCTCAATTCCTCAATTTTCCACTCTATCAAGCTCAATTTTTGGGATTGGCTTGATTCAACTTACTGTTTGTAGAAGTAAATGAAATAAGTGAAAACTCTAAAACTATATCATCATCATCATCATCATCATCAATATTATTATCATTATTATCATGATCATGATCATTATTATCACTATTATTATTATTATTATTATTATTATTATTACTACTACTACTACTACTAATACGAGACAAAAGTTAGATAAATGGGGTAACATAATTTAATACGTGGATCTAACAGGTACCTTAAATTTTGATAAAACTATTCTATAGGACCTTGCCCCATAGTAATAGATATAAATATCCTTTTCTCAAACAAAACAAATGTGTACAATTATTTTATACAATATTATTGAATTATTTAATGGTTTTTATAAAATTTTGAATCATCTTCTATAACTTTCTCATGATTTAGAAAAAGGGATTTTGGACAATAGTATGCTGTGCTTTGGGGGTATTTGATAATAATGCTCCCAACTTTGAACTTCGACGCTCATGCACCATACTATTGCCCTATTTACTATCTATATACCGAGGCGGAGTTTGAATGTGTTGTCATCAATGTAGTGCAATAATTTCACAATAGTATGCAACTGCATATGTTTAGAATGTAAAAATTTCTAAGAGTATACAATTACATAAGTTGAATATTAACTTACATCACCAGCTAAAAATACGTTCAAAATTGGCCTTAGTAAATAAACGGTAAATAGGCTCATAGTATGGTGTACGGATGTCCAAATTCAAAGTTGAGAGTATTATCGTCCAACACCTCTAAAGTACAATATAGTATCGTCCAATATTTCTTTAGAAAATGTTTTGCAATTTGTGTAAAGTATTCTAAATTCATTACATTTTTTTATAGATTAACCTAATTTAATTACTATTAATACTTTATTTTATATTTGGCTGATATATATTTTTTCTACATTATTGTTTACTTCAGTAGGTAAAACTATTTTGTAAGACCTATGAGATAGTTTATCAAAAGTTGAGGTGCATTAGGAAGGTCCTTAAAATAATTACAAGAGGAAGGTTAATTATACTAAAAAGCTAAGGTACTATAGTGTAAGTTTTTGCAACCAGGCGCACACTAGCATTTGGAAGGGTCGACTGCTCCATCAAAGCTCATCAAACTCTTTTTTCTAGAGTCAAGTGCAAGTTAATTATTCTAACAATCTATTTTCATACTATTAGCTAGCTCAATATACTAGAATATTATAACCAACGAAACTAGCTAAGATTTGAACCATTTTTATGTCAAAATCCTAATCATTCTCTCCACCCACACTAACAATTTGATGACCGTACCTTTTAAGATGAAAGTTATTTCAAGCAATTAATCAAACACTCGGGTTATATTCTTTTTTACAATTGGGAGGATTTAGCTTACTGCTTACAATTATTTACAATTCCTTACAGTTTCTTATAGTTCCTTACATCTTTGTCTTACATCTCTCTATATCTTCTTACATTTCATTATATCTTTTTACATCTCCTTAAATCTCCTAATATATTTTTTATAACATTCAACTTGTTATCTATTTTTTCTCATAGTTATAGAAACATGTATTGATATATTTTTTTATATACTATCAATGTGAAAAATCTTATAGCTTTTTTTTGTGAATATAAAATTTGTGTAAACATAAAAACAACATTTAATAATGTAAATTAATATTTGAGTTTCGACATGAACTATATATGCCATTATAGATAAATAAATTAACATTTAAATTATAATACAAAAATCCCATTTAAGTTTGACTTTTGATGTGAATCATATATGAAAATAATCAAATTGTAGCTGAAAAAAGCGTTTAAGCGATTTCATCCGCAAGTTTATCTCTGACAATTTGGTTGCTATTATCATACAATTGAACATTGGATTGAATTTAATTCCAAAATATTTATTTTAAATAGGATTTCATTTTTAAGGTTCTATTCAATTTTGTTGAGAAAAAAATACTATTCTTTTAAATTTGCTTTTAGAGAAGTGAAACTAATGTTAATATCAAAAAACCACCTCAAGTGTATAACACATTTGGTTCTACATAAGTACATATTTATCGGCTTGAATGTATCTTTATTGTTATTCAATTGACTTGTTTAAAGATTTATTTTCACTAATTAAGCTATTTTGATATCATTTTTTATCATCCAAAATGATAATTGTAGAAAATAATTTTTTTTTGGAATGTTAAAATCTAATTTGCTTAGTGATACATGTAATTTACTTTCATGAAATAATTTGTTCTTCACAATTCACACATTAAAGACTAACAATTATGCATACATACTTAAAAATTATATTATACAACTTTTTAATAATTCAACAACTCCTTACGTATATCCTCATAGCTTCTTACAGCTCTTTTCATCATCTTTTTACAATTTATCATATCTTCTTATAATTTCTTTAAAGTTCTTATAGCTCCTAGCAGTTTTTTACAACTTCTTACTATTCCTTATATTTCCTTACAGTTTATAGTTGTATCTTATCGCGAAAAAGAATAAACCCTTGGTAGGCATGAAAGACACCCCAAATTCAAATCAAGCACTTGATGGACATGAGAGACATCCCAACTTCAAGCATAAACAAGATGAGAACGGTCGAATACAGGATCAATTAGCCAAAGTACAAGAGATCACAACCTGTTAGGAATAATATTAAAGCAACAATAATAGCGGAAGCGATAGGATGAGTTAGAGATTCAGAATTCAAGTGAATAACAGAAAACAGAAATAAGAAGACAAGAGATTTAACGTGGAAAACCCAATGCAGGAAAAACCACGGACGGCAATAGCATCAGAACAATTCACTATGAGCAGGAAGAATACAACACGATCACAATCACCACAGTGATTTGATCTAAGAGCAGAATTACAACCTCTCTATTGTAATCTCTCACAAAGTACTTCTACCTCTCAATGTATGTATGAGTATTGGAGTGACTTTAGATCCTAGGTATGTCCCCTTTATATAGGGGCAAGAAGGTTAGGATGAGGAAACCCTAGCCACCACGGTATCTTGATCACCAAACCTCATCTTTCCAAAAAAGAAAAAAATCTTCAACCCAAAATATGAAAATAATATAATTTTCATAATATAGAAGATCTCAAACACACAATATAATCTTAGATTCCAAGTAGCCGGTAAACAGGATTTGGGCCATAAACCCAACACAACCCAAGGTAACAAATTAAATTGGCTACAGTTTCGCATCCAATCACAACTAAATCAAACATTAAACTGAACTAGCAGCCAAACAATCAAACACGAAATAAGGAGAAAAGAACATTTTTACCTAAGTTAACAAGCTATATAACATGTATATTAGTTACTAATGAGCAAGAAAACATAATTAAATCAAACAACTAGCAACTAACAAATAAGCACATAAACTTGAAATGTATAAAGAGAGAAATAAAACAGTCATTGGATTCTTAAATCATCCAAGGTCAATATTTTTGTACATTAATCCACCCTAATCTAACCTTGGTTAGTAGTAATTGATTCCTCTAATGAAACTTGAAATAGCTACACTTGACCCCAATGAAGTTTTAAACTCTTCCCTGAGGATCCCTTAATTATACTTGGAGAAGTGGGGAAGACACCGTTATGCCTACGGATAAGTCATCTTTAACCTGACTTTGTATGAAAGGCCAAAAGCAACATGTGCTGACACACCTGTGTCAAACGATGCAAGCAGTTGTGTGTCAAGTGACATGATTGTGTTACTCGATACAGTACAGAGTGTACTGGTTGTCCAACGCAGACGTGGGAGGTTTAGCGAGGTTTGTCTCGGCACATTGTAAAGTAACGCTTGAACTTCCAAAGCTGCATTGTCAATTTTTCACACTTGCACATTATCTCCACTACTTGCTAAATTACTCTTATTACCTGCAAAGGCCAATGAATAAGTAAAATCTAAAAAAATTAGTACTTCTTCCATCCCACTGTGACTGTCCCAATTGAAAAAAATTATGCATTTTAGATGTGCATTTATTGTCTTAGTTTACCCACAACAAAAAATATTATTCGTAAATTAACTTTATCATCTTTGCGGTCTTTAATACCAAGAACGTATTAATTAATTACCTAATTATTTAATATTACGGACAAAGTTGTGCAGCTATTTAATTTTCTAATTTAAGTAATTAAATATGACAATCTTTTGTGACAAGCCAAAAAAAAATTTATAACAATCAAAGTAAGCCGGAGGGAGTATTTATTACGAACAAAAATTAGGCAAGTGCAAGTGTAAAAGTTGTGAAATTTGATGTCGAACACTCGAAAACTGAGACTTATAGGTTGTGTTTAAGAGTCAAATCTATAAAGTTTGTTACAACTGCATTGCTTTCTTGGTAAAAATGTAGTACTGTAAGACAAAGGTGTTTTACTTCCGCTTGAATTATGGCAAGTTTAGTTTGCACAAAACTATTTATCAGAGACAATTTTTTTTATTAGATGATTTATCTTGCAATTTTTTCCCTTCACTAGTACTGCTTAATCTCATCATCCCATTTATGAATTCACATATGTTAAAAGCAAACTTAGGAATATACATACATAACTTGATGTTTTATTTCCAATCACAACTCGCATATACGACACTAATGAATCAAACACATAACAAATTTTTATTTCTAGAAATAAATTCCTAATCCTACTTTCAAGTTGCACAAATGAATTTTCACATACCAAATACCATATTAATAAAGCAATTAGCCAGACTGGTTTGCTGTAAAAAGGGTTTTCTTATTAAAAATAAGGAAGATTCTTTCATAATTGAATTTTTTTTCAATTATCATAATTAATTCTTCTCCAGACCGCTGATTTTGGCCAATGACATCGTAGTCGTTGACTTAATTAATGGTCACTTGTCGTTATCAGTTACCAACACAAATGCTCCCCTCTCTCCCCCCTACTCTGGACATGTCTCAGCTAGGAGGTTCCATCTCCATTTTTCTCTCTTCCTCTGTATCTCTCTCCATGACTCCCTGATTTCGCTCTCGCCTCTCATAGCAATAATTTTTTATCTTTTCTCCTGATCAAAGATCTAAAACGCATAGACGCAGGACTTTTAAGCAAATTATTCACCAGACAATCATCACCTTAATTTTTAGCCTTTTCTATGCCCAAAACTGTGGATTGTCTAAAATAATCATGACTTACCAGCAAATTCTTTCACTGAAACCACTGAAAAAATTTGACAGACATGTAACTTGATACTGTTTATTTGTAAACTGAATAAAACAAACCTCTGTTTCTTGAACCCAGTGAATTCAAGAAAACATAACCATTTTCCTTTTCAACCTGGAAATGCAATGCAACTTACAAGTAAGAGTCTTAAAGGATGAAAAACTGAAAGAGTACAAAAATTAAGCGATGGTCGTGATGCTTTAGACTTGGACGGAAATGCGGGTGTCGAGGAGCTGCCCATGACAAATATAATTGATCTTTGTTTCGCTCATGAGTTTGATGATGTTGCAGTGGGTAGAGGAGAGAGAAATTGAGAAGAAAAAGACGAAGATCAGAAGAAGATCTGAGAACCGGAGAAAATGGAAATGGAAGTGCGGACTAAATTTTTCTTTTAATTAGTTAGTTTTTGTCTTTAACCTGTTGTCCCAGTCACAAGTCACCTCATTCAATGGATTAAATTTGCTTCATTCATTTCAACGGCCTTGATTTGTCAACTATGGTAGTTGAAAAAAAATCAATTATCATAGAATTTTGGTAAAAATAAACACAGCTAATCAGAAAACTGAAAGCCCAAAAAGAAAAAAGAATAACAAATAAATAAAAATCAATAAAACAAACAGTATAACGAAGTGGACTGACGAGTCAAAGCAGTAAACCAAGAGTCAAACAGCCAAGACGCGTGTCTCTCGTTTCTTTTTCTTTTTGGCATGCTCTTTTTTTTTTTAATTAAAAAATAGCACTAATAAATAAAATCCAAAGTTTATTACTAGTAAACTCAAATTAAAATTTAATTTGGCGAAGAGCAGCGGGCAGGAACCAAGTTGGCGGGCAATTCATTAAAAAATGACATCGAAAAAAATAATTGCGAAAAGAAGCCAAAAAAGGTACTGAAAAAACCAAATTTCCAAATGCCACGCTCAAAAAGATGCTCTTCCTCTGCTTCCACTATCATTCCCCGTCTCTCTCTCCTTCTCTCTCTCCCTCGCCTCCCCCACCCTTCCTCATTTGCTTGTTTCTGTGTTGCTGAGGTGTGATGCAGCTTGTGAAAAGTTGCTGAAGAAATTTCATAGAAAACAGATATTGCCATTTGTATTTTGTTTTTGATTCTTTTTTTTTTGGGGGGGGGGGGGGGGAGGAGTGAGGAATGGAGAAATCCGGAATCGAGCTTACCGAAGCTGACGCTGTTGCTGTTGATCACTTTCAATCGCCTCGGATATCCCTTGATGTTCAGGTGATTTAGAACTCACCTGTAGCTTTTTTTTTTCTTTTTCTTGGTGCTTATTTTCTGTGCCTGATTTTTTTTGTCCGTTTTTTGTGCTGAAATTGAGATTTTAGATAATGTTTTTGCAGACCCAGAACTCATTCTCGTATAAATTATCTGCCCATTTCAATTTTTGAGAATTTAAGATGAGACAGCAACTTTTGGTGGGATGGTGAACTGACAGAATCTCAACCTTTAACTAAAAGTCTAAAATGATGGCCTAGATCAGCTTTGGACATTATTTGCCCACCTACATGTTGGGAATTATACAGTTTCATTGTCCTTGGAAAAACAATAATGCATGAATATGTGATTAATTAGGTTGATTGATGAGGTGATAATGGAAAGGTTCATGCCTTTTGGTTGAATAAATCTTGCATGTGTGATTTGGGAAAACCAAAGATATGCCTAAATTCTTCAATTGGTTGAACAAATCATTCAGATGTTTCTTGGTCCGTTTGTAGAAATGAAGTTGCATTAATTCGTAAGAGGAAAAGTGCGAGACAAATATAGCATTGATGAGGTAGACAATATATATGTTTTGTACATCACGTCACCTGCATCTAGCATTTGGTTATCCAAAGCAGACACTGTCCAAAGGAGAGGATATTGTCAAGAAGATGATGGCATCATATAATAATTGCATCGAAAACTTGTACTAAGTTAAGAAGCGAACTACTCATTTTTATTGGCGAGGGAAGATGCCACTGGTCCTGTACCATGTTAAACGTTGGTTCTTTTATTACTGCTTCACCCCCTAAGGCCCCGGCCTGAGTTGTTTGTCCTGATTAGTGTGTTGGGATGCAAATTTTTCGAGCACTTGATTAGCACTTCTGAGTCCTGGCTTGTCATTCACATATGTCTGTATGGCATGCATTAGATGGTTCATGTGTGCCACAACCTCTCCTTCATTCCCTTGTCATCAATAATCCTAGTTGGCTACATGCCTATGTGGTGGAAGCACCTGTGGTCTCCAATGGCTAGTGATGCCACAAAACAATTGTCATTTACCTTACTAGTTGCTCAAATCGTCCATTGGAATTGGTCTCTCTACGGGCAGTCATGTTTGTAAAGGTAAGGTTGCCTATATCTAGATCTCCCCAGATGCTGCAAAAGCGGGACCCATACTAGGGGTAGTAGTTGTTGTTGTAGCTACTCAAAACCATGACTTGTGGCTTGCAATCCTTCCAACTGACCTTAGGATCTATCCTTTATCATCCCTAGCCCGTGGCCCCACAAATCTTATGATGGTTAGCATTGAGGAAGGTAAAGAGTTATAGGGTTTAAGAGAAAGGAAATGGAGGGAGAGCATCACAAAGTGTCAAGGAGCACCAATTGAAGTAGGCTTGATGAGGTTCAACAAGCCCTCAGTTGGGTCTTAACAGGAATTAGGTGTGGCAAACAGCAAAAGGTTGGTGAGACAGGCTTGCTCTCTTTTTTTTTTTTTTTTTTTCCCCGGGTGGGAGAGAGCTGAGGAAGGGAGGCAGAGCAGGTAGACAGTAGGCAAGTGTTGGGATGGGGTGGAGCCACGTGGCATCTCACTAGACAGCAAAGTATAAGAAGAAAATTATTGGAGTTAAGTAAGATTGGGGGGGGAGAGGGTAATGGATTCAATCTTGGCAATGGATGTCTTGTAATGACCTTGCTTTTCCATCCCATCATCTCAACAAAACATGGATTTGTGTGTGTGTGTGTGTGTGTATATATATATATATATATATATATATATATATATATATATATATATATATATATATATATATATATATATATATATATTTACACACACTAGTTAAAAATTATGGTAATATTGCTACATATTGTAGGACATTGGGGGTAAGTTGTGAAGTCCAAATAATGGTGTTGATAATTGGAATTAGCAAAAGTAATGTTCCTGGAGCTAGATGTGTCGACTCTATGACATCCGTGGTGAATGCCATATGTTGGTGTAGTGTTGCCTGTTGTCACCAATTTATAGGGGCCTTTTCCCCTCTGGTTGTTAACTCCAAGATTAGATGAGTTCAGGAGAATTATTCATGCTGATTCGTTCATGATTGGATAAGTTGTCCTTGTGTGGGCCAGGTAGTGAACAGTGATCTACTGTGTGTCAGTGACATTTTGGATATATAGGGACATGGTGGGTGTTATTTTGACAATGGTGGAAACTAGGTATTAACCCGGGAAAAATAGTTTGGATGAATTTCACTAGGGTGAATTATGGCTGAGGTATAATGAAGTCAATAATGAATTCATATCTTTTCAGGCCAAATTCATATTTGGGTCTATTATTGATTTTTCCAATAAAGTATCATAACCGATATTGCTCCATATTGTTCTGATAGTTTAAGCAGAATCAGATGTGATTTGGTGGATTGAATCACATAGAGGTCACTTTCTTCCTGGGTTTAGCACACTTACCTGTGAGGTGCAAAACCAATTTACATTTCGGGGATTGCTTTGCAGTAGTCTGACAAATAGCCGACCTGAGCCCTTAAACTGAGAACCGAGTGTTGACGCTAATTGGAATGCAGTTCTGTTGCCTCTTGCCATTGACTCTTGATGCTCTACCCTCCTCTTTCAGCGTCTTTCAATGCTCCAACCTTATAATTGGAGGGGGAAAAAATTCTATTGAAGATTGAAGGTATTAAGCTGCCCTTTAGAAGACATTGGACACATAAGGAGATGAATATAAGTCTTTATATTCCTATTTGTCATAAAAGTCGACCAACATAAGAATCTATATAAAAAATAGAAAATTGCATGAGAAGATTAGTAAGGATAAATTTAGGGAAGATTTGGAGAGGGATTCAAAAAACTGATATATATTTTTTTCTCCCTCCCTTTTATATAATATTTTCTACAAAATGACTTGCAACTAAAAAAATGTAATCTTTTCTGTAGTGATGTTGTTCTCTACTCCCTTTTTTTTTTTTTTTTTTGGTGTGGCTTTTTAGGGAGTCTACTTAAAAGATTTATTCTTCTACAATTATTTATTTCAGAAGGGAAATTTTATTTATGCTACTATGAAAATATGACTTCAATTAGTAAGTCCCTTATATAAGAAGAATAATTAAATAAATAAAGCAAGTCCCTGAGTAAGGCAAAGCAAAGAAACGAATAATGCGAAAAAGAAGAAATAAATAATGTTAGTCCACATCCAAGCAGTACCAACCATCTCCACCACTTCACTTCCCTACATTCCAATGTACCAAAATGATATTTTGTTTTTAGGGAGGGGGGCCATGGCCATGAAGGAGCTTCGTCCCCGATGGCGATTATTATGCAGTTGGGAAGTAAAGTACCCTCGGATTTATATTTT
This sequence comes from Carnegiea gigantea, assembly GCA_029747015.1. Classification (NCBI taxonomy): domain Eukaryota; kingdom Viridiplantae; phylum Streptophyta; class Magnoliopsida; order Caryophyllales; family Cactaceae; genus Carnegiea; species Carnegiea gigantea. The sequence continues at coordinate 1,265,026 of JAKOGI010000073.1, forward strand.
AAGTGTTTCCATGCTGCAATTGGTTAGTCGACCTTGCTGGCACTGTTATTTGCATTGTTATGCTACTCAGGCTTGATTATACCCAGATTTGTTGTCCTAGAGCTATTGTACTGAATAAATTCAGTGTGCCTCACTGTCATCTGCTCAGGTTGAAAAAGCTGACGAGAGTTCTTCAGGTCGTCATCCAAGACGTCCAAACCTGTCCTTTCTGGAAATACCTGCTAGATCTTTGGAGGGTGTGCCTTCTAGTGCAAGGACAGATATTCCCTCTGTTTCGAGCCCCACTACCACCACAGGAGGACTGCCCCCAAGGCCTTGCTCTGCTGGTTTAAAATCATCCATGAAGAACATGTTGCCTCAAAGGAGTTTCCGTGCAAAGACTTCATCAAATGATGGTGAAAAGACAGTTTTAATCTTCTCAAGCATGCTAAGATCCGACAATTCTGGGGACAAGCCTTCTACTTCAAGGTCATTCTCTCTCAACAAGGTTTTTTCTTCCCCCTCAACCAAGAGAGCATGCTCATTACCAGTTACACCAATCGCAAATTCAGGTGCCACTTCTGGACAGCAAAGGAATTTGGTTGTGAATCTTGCTAACCCTCAAAGCGACTCTGTCAGTATTGTGATTTTGATTTTTTTTTTTTTTTCCTTTTACCACTCTCCGAGCATTTTGATTGAGTAACCCTTGTTATTATGATTATGGCCATACATTTGTTTCTTACAGAAACAAGATATACAGCTGCACATGAAACGTTCATTCTCAGTTCCAGTAAATGTTAAAAATCCAAGCTTAAGAAGAGTAGGTTCTACTGGAGGTGTATTCCGTGTTGTTCCAATGACACCTCATCAGGTGGCAGTTGATGGCTCTCTGCTCGATGATGCCACAATGAGAGAAACTGGTATGTCTATAGCGTTTGTTTGACCATTAAATTTTTCAGGGAACTTTGGCACAATGGAGAGAACCATGTTACTTTTTACTAAGATCATTCCCCTTTCCTTTTGCTCCTTTTCTTTTATAGATAGATAGACAGATAGGCAGAACTGCCCATGTTAAGATCATGACCGCATAAGCAGTTAGTTTTATGTTTCTCAAGGTTGAAACTTTAGTATGTGCTTTCTCCCCCAGTTTTTCTTTTTGTCACTTTTTTCAAATGATATCTTTGATCATAAATGGAATCCCTGCTTGTTTTCATGTAACAAAACCTGTCAAGAACCCTAAGATGGAATGTATTAGAAGAATTCTTCTACTTCTTCTTTGTAGTTTTTTTTTTTTTTTGGGGGTGGGGGGGGGAGGGCTTTGAGGTTGAATTATTGGACTTATTTGAGACTTTTGCTTCATGGTTAGGAAAATGATGATATTGTGGTTTAGAACTTGGGAGATATAATAGCCAATGTGAGCAACCACATCAACAGTCTCAGCAATCATACATTCTCCAATGGTAGTTTGAACAAAATGCCTCAAGTTTCTGTTTTTAACAAAGTGCATGACTAAGGATAAGTTTGTGGTTGAAGAATGGTGAAAAAAATAAGTGAATGCACGGTCTGGTTTGGATTGGGGTTATAGGAGGGGAAGGAGGTTAGTTAACCTTCTTCCCCTTGTTTGGGAAAAAAAGAAAAGGGAAAAGAGGGGGAACTTTTCACCTTCACTTACCCCCATTAATTCAATTCTTTATTCCTCTCCAAATTGAGGGGGGATGGAGGGGAGGGGAAACAACAACAACAACAATAATACACCCTTTCCTTATCCTCGTGCCCTCTCTTCTTTTTAATCCAAACATTATAATTTCAACTAACCTCCATTTTCCCCCACTTTAAATCCAAACAAGGTAAAGCTACCTATTTTCCCCTTCCTTCCCTTTCCTCCGTTGACTTTCTCTCCCACCCTCTCTCGTATCCTAACAGTTTAGAGAGGATCTGAGGTTTTATTAGCATTTGGAAGAGTTGATCATAGAGGTAGGTGAAAGATATGGATGTTTGAAGGGATAGTATCTTCCTGAGCTTAGTTTAAAAAGCCCATCTGAGGCACGCCTAGGCGCGCCTCGGCGTGAGGCTATCGGGTCAGCGCCTCGAAGGGGACGAGGTGAACCTCAAGAATGCAAGGCTATATCTTCCCCCTTTTTCTTCTTTTTCTTAGCCTTGCCTTTACCTTTTTTCTTCTTTTCCTTCCTTTGGAGCTAAAATGTGAGGTAAACTTGTGCCGTAAGTACGTGCATTGGAGAACTACGATGATAAGATAGCATATCTTAAGGTTATTTGCAGTATTAGTAGTCATATTGATGTCTAATCACATTTTTAATGCATTCATCTAATTTGTTTCTGCAAAATATGCTTTGTGAAATATGAAATACTTTTTAAAAAAAACTCGCACAGAAGTGCACCTTGCATCCATTATGCGTGCGCCTTGGCCTCGCGCCTTGTGCCTCTCGCTTGGGGACCCTATGCGCCTCAGTGCGCCTCGCGCTTTTTAAAACTAAGTTCCTGAGGGTTTTGTTTAATAAGATGGCTTTTTGTTTGAGACATATAACTTGCAATTATTTTGTTCAGACTTCCTATGTACCCCCCCCCAACTTACCCCTTTTTTCTGTGCATCAGTACACTCTCCAGCACCTCACAACCTCTAGAAATAGCTTGCATTGGTTTCTGAAGCGTTCATGGGACTTACAAAGCAATTGGTTATAACATGTAACATCAATTCTGATGTATTTCTAGGTTTGTACCTTGAAAAAGTAAGTTTGCCTTACCAGCCACGTTTTGCATCATTCGCAGCAACCACCAACTCAACTGAACCAGATCGGACCAGGTCAAGCATGTTCTCGGAGAAGCCTAAATGGATGCACCTTTACCTCCAGATTTTCGTTTTTGGAAGGAAGCTTCTAAAGAATTTGAAAATGGTTAAAAGCAGAATGAACATCTAACTGAGATCATCCTCTAAACCTTGAAATCTGTCTAGCCTAATCTAGAGTTCATTATTGCAATTTTTTAGTGGGCTTTGTCTAGTCACCCAATGCCCACAATGCAAATCTTCTCTGGCTTGTTTTGAGGAGTTATCTATTTCATTCTTAATAGAGATAATCGGACTGTTTCATCCCATATCTTTCAACATTTGCTATTTCAGGTAATGAAAGTACTGATGCTGGTGAAGACATTCCTGAAGAAGAAGCTGTTTGCAGAATTTGTTTGGTTGAGCTAGGGGAAGGGGGTGAGACTTTCAAGTTGGAATGCAGCTGCAAAGGTGAGCTTGCTCTTGCTCACAATGAGTGCGCTCTTAAGTGGTTCAGCATCAAAGGAAACAAGATATGTGATGTCTGCAAACAAGATGTAAGGAATCTACCGGTAACGTTATTCAGATTGCAATCACAAAATCCTCATCCTGTTCAGAGACCTCCAACCATCACTGAGCATATAGATGTCCCACGTTACAGGCATGTTAGTAACTTTCTCAAGCTACTATTACGGACAAAATTCTATCCCTTTCTGTCTCCCGCATTTGGGAGAAGTGACAAACAAATCCTGTTATATATAGAAAGGAAATGTGACAAAATGGTTAGATCTTCCACAAATACTTGTAATTCTTTCCCTGGAATATACGACTCCATGCTTCTGTTTGAATTTTATTTTTCTTGACTGTGCATTCAATGAGTTGCTTAGGATCGATCTCAATTGTGTTTGTTTATTTACCAATGAAAGGAACTTAACAAAGTTTTTGGATTTTTGACCAATAAGAAACTGAGTTTGAACATGGACTAGCTCAATTAGATTATGTTATGGCATGCGAACTTCAATAGGACATTAATGTGAATTGCAATGAAGTGCTGTTCTTAATTATTTGTGTGTTTTTTTATGTTTTAACAACAAATTACATTAGCAATTGACAAACTCATCATAAGTAGATTGAACTAAGCTCAGACCGCAACTTGACAACGAGTTGTAGATGATCTACCAATTTATTCAAGCTAGATTATTGAGCTCTTCTTGGCTCCTCGTTTCTATCATGCTCATCTAGAGCTGGCAAACAGGCTGGTTCAAGGCGATCTATTTAACAATCCAGTCAATTTTGTGTTTCTCTTGGAAATAGCTTAGATTTACTACCCCCCAACAAGAAAGCAAAATATTTTTCCACACTAAACATCAAACTGTGTGGACTTTATTTCAAATCTGAGTCGGGTTAGGTTTGTGTTTTCTCTCCATAATATCAGGTCTGGCTCAGGTCATGTTTTCATGTCTGTCGGCTTAGGCTTCCCTAGCTGAAGATTCATTTGGTGTTGACCTATAAATCTCAACGGTTTGATCTAGTTTCTGACCAAGTAAATGGTGAAGGAATGCATCTGTTTTTACAAAGTCATCTTTCCATGAAGAGGTGGTTTCATGAACATGCAAGCTTGTACATGCATATCGAACTGCAAGTGAATGCATATACATAGTAATGCTATGCTCTTCATAGAGACCAATGGCTTGAGTCTGACATTCTATTGTCCATTCATGCAAGGAAAAAAGAACAAAAGATTAAGGGCTAAGCATGCAAGGTACAAGGGGGAATTGTTGTCGTACAATGAAAGCTTTGAGAACTATTATGTATTTTTTGCTAGTGCGATTTGGAGAGAGAAACGAATCAGGAGGAAACTCTCAGGGGTGGCATAAGTGGATGGATAAAGGATTTGTGCTTACCATTGAATTTTTGTCAAATCTCATATAATGAATAATCTAGCTGTCACAGGCTCACAGCGTAGTTGGTAGGCCAGGGAACTGAGAACTGAACTACATTCCAATCTGGTTGTCTTGTTCTTTATGCCTTTGCTTCTTGTTTTACTTGTAAAATTCCAGAAAGGCTTGCCAAGAGGGATTATAGTCTTATAGATATGCTCATTGTGACCCAAGCTCAATTATTAAAGTTGAACAAGCTGAGTTTGAGTAATTATTTTTGTTCAAGTAGCCCGTGGTCTATGTATTTAAATAATAATGAATTTAAGAACATCACTTTTCAGCTTGTTCATCCTAATAACCAATCTATATCCCCTGGGATACATTTGTAAGGGATCTGACTGTCTTTTAAGTGGGTGTGAAAGTGTCTTGTCAAGGGTCAAAAATATGCTATGTTGGCTCTGTTTGGATAGACATCACCACTTGTACTCGCATTGGAGTTCTTTTATGTTTAAAGTAACCCTTGTGACAAAATTGAAACTGCTAAAATTTGCATTATATCGGCAGATATGAAGGCCAGTGTATCTTTGTGCTTTTGTTGAATGATGGTTGAAAGTTAGTGACTAGAGGTCAAAATTGTGGACCCAATCTGTTTGAATTTTCACTCAGCTTTTTTTTGGGACAGGGTATGGCAAGACATTCCAATTCTTGTGCTGGTCAGCATGCTAGCATACTTCTGCTTTCTCGAGCAACTTCTGGTATAAATTCCTTTCTTTCATGCAACATCAATTAGCATTTTCAACTTGCTGTTGTTTGGTTACAATTTATGACGCCCAATGAAAATTGATGTGCCATTGTGATTTCTTTATTGGTTGGGTGATTGCGAGCAGTAAAGCAACTAGTACTGTGCTGTTGAGCATTCTGAATCCACCCTGGTGAAAAGCTGGAGTGAGTGAACTCCGCTTGCTGATGCTTTGAAAGCGCATGTGTGATGTTTTGCAGGAAAAGGGAGGAAGAAAGAATTTTTTAGCAACAACCAATTTATTCTGAGTTTCTTTTTGTTCTTTTTGACTCCCTTTCAATATTTTTCAAATGTCCTTTCACTCTTTATAAACTTTTTCAATCAGTTTTCCCACATAACCATTGGTGTATCCGGGATCTTAGTCCTATGGGGTTGAGTTATATCATTAATAAATATGTCTAAACTGCAAAGGCTGGCCTTTTATTGCTACAAATTGTTTCAAAAAAATGAGCTTGTCAAACATTTATGCATATGTCTGTCATTGAGGAACACCACTTGGACAAGTGATAATTTTTCCCTCTCCAAACACGGACATTGGGGTTTCAAATCCTACTTAATGCAGTATTCGCCCCATTTCCCATGCAAGGCTTAGCCCCGTTTCCCTTGAAACCCACCTTGCCATGGGATTCTCACCTTCAAAGTCCAGGTTTGTAGCGCGGCATGGCCCAAGCAATATACGTGTATAACTGTGCCCTCTTCCTCCAAAAACACCCACAGCCCATGTGTATGACATGAAAGGTGAGGTGACCATGAAATTCATTTTCATTCTAGGAAGTAGTAGATATATTATGTTCAACTTCATAAGATCCAGCTTACATTATATGGTAACCACAATTCAGGGTAACCACAATTATGATCACCACAATTAAGGGTGTTTATGGAGGAATTGGAAAAAAAATGATATTGTAACCACAATTAAGGGTGGCCATTTGGGATGGTATGGGTAGGGTATTTTCATACCAACATTTTATCTAGAAATGTTGTTATCCAACTCATACCACTCATAGCCTTTCATATCCATATGGGTACTACCCATATCGGTATTACCCACATGGGTACTGCCCATATAAATATTATCCATGGGTATCCATGGGTGAGTGATGGGTTTATATGTTTACTTCCCAATGCTCAATTACAGATAAGGCCGCTGAAATTTATGAGCCAGATCTAACTTCAATGGTTTAGATCAAAACTTAACTATCTAATGTAAAAGATTAAAAGAATCCCAAACCTAAGTTTTTGAGTGGCAAATTCTTTCATTTCGTTAATAGTTATCTACACTAGGACAATTCAATTAACATTTTTCGCCACTAAAGTAATTCAGTTGACATTTTTAGACACTAAAATAATTTCAACAGTTTGGATCAAAACTTTATCATCCAATGCGAAAGATTTAAAAAAAAAAACCTCAAATATGAATATTGAGCTCCAATTTTTTTTCATTTGGTTAACATTTATTTCCACTATGACAATCGTTGTAAATGTCAACTAAACTGTGGCGGTGGAGATAAATTTAACCAAATAAAAACATTCTGAGCTCAAAATTTAGATTTAAGCTTCTTTTAATAGTTGCATCAAATAGTCAAATTTCAATTAGAACAGTTAAAAATTGGATTTTGCTACTGAATTCTAGCCGACCTTATTGTCAAGGGAGATATTGAAAGAGTGAGTCATTGTAAATTTGTTTCTGACACAAGTATTATTGTCTTTTTAGTCATTATTAGCAGGTATATGGATACTCTATTGTCCACCGAATGCCCACCTCAACTGTGGGTAATTACCCATCTTGTACCCACTATTCATTCTCAATGGTTATCACCCACCCAACTTGGGTGGCAGGGATGAGTACCTATTTAATGAGTACAAATTCCCACCCGTAACCATCACAGATAAAAATTTAAAGATGCCCCATGCCATCATGATGTTGCTGTTCTGCTGACTGTAGCTTTGACCTTTCTGTTATAATGTTGTGCATGGATTAACTAAGCCATATATATACAGGTATCAGATCTTGGACCCCGTGCCTTAGCCATATCCTTACCTTTTGCATGCGTTTTGGGCCTTCTGTCATCCATGATTGCTTCTACCATGGGTAAGTGTATTCAAACAACTTGATGAACTCACATCTTTTCCACACTTCTTGGTCATTTAATGATATTCACATCCTATGATTCTGCTACTGATGTCAGTGACTAATTTTTTGTGGTCATCATGATGACTACTATTACTGATCTTCATCAAAGTGCTAGTTACATATAAAAGGGGTAATTTTCTCTTTCATATTAGAGGGGTAATGTTCTGTTTCCTCATCCTTCCCTTCCTCTTTGTTTCCTTTATTTTTCCCCCATAATCCCTTTTCTGATTGCTTGTACCAAACTCAATCAAACAATTTGCCACTACTTGGCCTTGGCTACGTAAATTTATATATCAGTTGACTTAATCAAGGTCAAAGGAAATATCCTCTAGGAGCTCAGTTGGGAGAAATGAGGATCATGCCTCGTAAAGCTCCTGCTGTCATTCAACTTGCTGTCACCATTCTTATTATGCAAGTCTTGCTCCTCTAGCTCCTAAAACCCCACACTGTATGTGTCAAGCTTCTGCTTATGAGTTCAAATCATTTTAGGGCAATGCCTTGGCACTTCATGGATGTTGTTCCCATTCTTTCCCAAATAACCCCATTTCTAACCTTGTCTATGTTTTTATGGCTCTTTCCATTTTGCCATGCTTATTTAGGCTTATCACATCTTGTAAATAAGCTGATGCTGAACTGGTCAAAACCTGAAGTTACTGTATATAACTTCTCTTTTTATTAGACACATACATGTGTGTGCGTATGGACGTGCTTTATTTGTGTGCACGCGTGCATAGAAAGGAAAACTTATTTAGATAATAGCTCAAGCATTAAAAACCTTCAATTACTTTTATTTCAATTGTTTCATGCCATATTTATTCCATATGCTTTGTCAATATGTTAGGTTTGTTTATAAGGCCTAGGAGCACACTACCTATTTCGATAAGAGTTCTTGTTTTCGGGGCCTAAATGGTGGAAAAGGACCGAAATGGTTTGCATGTCATGTGGTTAGTTCCTCTGTGCTTGAAGTGTCGCAGGTGGTATAAGAGCAACCCCATCATAGTGTTGTACATATTGAATTTAGATTTATTTATGATATTGTTTTCATTGATAATATTGTTTTCATCATTTAGATTTATTTTATTAGTTAAATAATCTTTGTATCTATCGAATTTTTTAGGTTTACACGTGTTATTTTTAAATATGGAAGTAAATGTTTTATTAATGAAAGGTCTTGTGGAGTACATAAAGAAAAATAAAAAAAGAAGTGTATGCATGCTAAAACACACAAAGTGAATTTAAATAGTAATTACCTAACCAATAAAGTTGTGACACTTGGCAAAAATGTGTAAAGACACTCAATTTTATATATAGTTATATAGATTATATAGATCTATAGGTCATATTGGGACAGCTATGGAGGTTCTCGGAGACCTTTGGTTCTACTGGAGACCTGTTGATGATGTCTCAAAAGCTGTAGTGTTGGTGTGGTAAGCTTTTAAGACTGCCACAATGCTGATGAGGATTGGTTTTTTTTGCATGATAAATTATAATAACCTACATTTTTGTTTTCTTCACACTAATTAAATGAGTGTTTAGAAAGTTAGGCTCCTATAGAAAGAGACACTCGAAATACCTAGAACCAAAGAATCTTTCCGCAAACCCTTTCATCTATTGAAGGTATCCTACCAATCTTCTAGTATTTACAATGTGGAAGGTACTTCTGGATAATAAAAGTTAAATCATCTTCTAATTTCTTTTGCTTTCATGAACGCAGTAAGTAAGAGTTATTTATGGGCGTATGCTTCTTTCCAGTTTGCAATTGTGGTCCTTTTTGCCCATATCTTCTATACTGTGGTAAGAACTCAACCTATACTATGTCTAAGTGGCATTGAATGAGTAATTCGTTAAGTTGCTTCACGCTTGCTTACTTTTCTTGTGTTCAACTATGCAGCTTAATGTTAATCCAGTTCTCTCAGTTCTGCTTTCCTCATTCACTGGATTCGGAATTGCCATAAGCACCAATGCCCTGATTGTGGAGTACCTTAGATGGAGAGCAAGTTCCGCTCAACAATCTCCTCATTATCCTACTCATAGAGGCAGGCAGTTGAGGCAACACCATCACCACCTCCAGCATCAACAACAGATACATCATCATCATCCTACACCTCTAGTACATGTTCCAATGGGTTCTGCAGAGCATAGCGGACCAGAAGAAACAACGGTTGAGCATTTATAAATTGGCGGGACAGGCACAAAAGATATTTATCAAAGGTACTCATCTTCTTTAAGTCATATAGCCCTTTTGACAAGATTCATCCACTCTGTTGGTCACATAGCCCTTGTGAATAGATTAATCCATTCTAACCCCTACGATATACCATAGCGTTACGGATTGCCTGCAGAAAGCTCCCATGTGTGCCAAGGATGGGGGCTCGGATGAGCGCGCCCTTGGCAAAGAGTCAGTCAGGCCTTTGATTGGAAAAGAATTAGCTAGTATTCTACCTTGCAGTTAAAAAAATAGTAATCAAAGCACAATCAGTCAAACATTTGACATAATCCATCATGCATCAGTACCTCCACCATGTAGGAGCTTCTTGATGACTATGAAGGGGCTTGCACGCTATCAAATTAAAGCCAGAAAGCTTGCCTAATAGTGACATTGTATCTGTGAAACATCATAATTCACCAATTGTGTTCCCAAAGTTTACTTGTCAGTTGTTCCTTATAGATGAAAAGCATGATACTTCGGGTTTAATCTGTTAAAAGGTAATGTTGTTGGTAGGCGTTTTCGGCATTTCAGGGGTTTTCTATCCCCAACATATGCTATTTAGGGGCTGCTTATTGTTCATTTCCTGTGTATAGGTTATTTCGGTTAATTTGACATTTTGTGCTCCTGCCTGCTGATGTGCTTTTTGCAGCTGCATACTTCTTTCATTTATATTAACTTGTTTTATGTCAGACACCCCTCCCCTACCCCCCCCCCAAAAAAAAACCTGAATGTATGCAGCTCATTCTTAATCCCTTACCGATAGCTAAAACTATTTCCATCAGGTCCTTGGTGTTTTATGAACTCGAACTTTTCTTGGTCTGATTCCTATAATATTGGCGGGAATCCATAAGAGTCACTATTGAGCATTTCATTTGGATTTTACAGGAGTACGCTAGATGTACTGCTTAGCTATTCTTATATTTGGGGAGTAGCATATCATTTTGTGCTTCTCCTAATTGAAGGGTCTACTAGACGTAAGCTTTTCTGCAAAAGACCTTTGTATGCCACTATAGATATGGTGGCTGTTAGAGATGTCAACATCTAAGGAGCACAGACACCGATACGTGACATGGATACGACACGACACCGACACACGGACATGTGATTTTTCTGAAAAGTAGGGCACGACACGTATAGTGGACATGTAGTGGTTAGTATTTATTCTATTACTTATGTGTTTATAATTTGTTTTATGTCTTTATCCTTTAGAGGATCATGTTTGAATGAGAACAATAGCAAACTGTTTATAGTATGCGCATTCTACAACTATTAATAACATAGCCTAATTTCTTCATGTTGTCTATATGTTCTACATGAGTTTGAGAGTATCCAAAGAGTGTCCGAGAGTGTTGGTGTCTGACACGTCTCGGACACTGATACGTGAAGCTGTGAACAGTGTCCGTGCTTCTTAGGTCAACATAATTAGTGTACTATTGGTCCTGTATGGCCATGTATGATGGCCATTTTCAGTGAAAGAAGTAATTACAGCAAAAACCAAATTTTAAATGCTGGTGGTTAGTAATATGTATGATGCTAACGCTATGCTTAAGTTACTTTTTGATGTACCTCAGATGATCTGAGTAAGGTGATTGCTTCACCTTCTTCATAGTACTCTCCTCCTCATGTGTGCTGTGGAGACATCCATTTTGTCTACAAGAGTACAATAATGCCGCCCTCGTTTTGTTTGTTATGTAACAATATCAAAGTACAAATGGTTTAAAAAATCAAGTGGTGCTTTTATTGATTGGAATTTGGAATACCACTTGTGATCGGAACATTTCAAACAATAGGCTTTAGTACTAATTTCATGTTGCTAAAATTTGATCAAGTACGTTTAGGAAAGGAGAGGTTTTCTAATTGGCATCTGGTATGAAAGATGTTACGCATTTAGCTTCCAGAAATTGTTCACCGGTCACCTGCTTTCCTTATCTTGCCTTGTGCTAATTACCTCTGTTTCACAGGCTATGCTCTTCTCAATTAGGAGCATCAATCCCAATTGCATCAATCCCTTGAGCTAAAAGAATGCTTGAGTCAACTGAAGGGCATACACACAAAAAGGTCATTGGAGAGTGGCAGTTCCATGCTCGGCCAAGTGCAATTGCTTGCTTCATTTGAGTGTAACTTTATGGAGGTACCTTGGCTATATTGAAACTATTTAGAAGCTTGTTTTTTCTGGCACGGACTATTTGAGGGTTGCAACTTTAGAAAACTCAATATTAGGTTCATCTATTTCATTGCATGCAAATTTGGGGGGTCCCTTTGTTGGTCAATGACATCATGCTTATCGAGTGTTCAAAATTGCAAGCAATAAAATAGGAGGCATAATATCGAGTTTTCGAAAGTTAGGAACCTCTAAATATTTTCAATGTAATAGAAGGTATCTTTGTATAATCAATTGGTACAAAATATTTTGTATAGTGGAGGATAAAGTTTATCTGTATAGGACCTTTATATACTGGGTTTTCTTCTTTTCTTTTTTTTTTTTTAAATATTTGGTGTTAAAGGGATTTGTTATGGCAGTTTTCTCTGGAAGTGTGATTCTTGTCTTGTAATTTCTCTTTTATAGGCATCATTATGATGGATCATTATAAAGAGTTACTTTGCATTAAGTAAACTAGCTTCCCTGTTGATGAGTTACATTTTTTCATTGGCAAAGCATCATTACTCTATACATAATCTCAAAATATGACGAGAAATAGGTATTGGCGAAGCATGTCATAGCTCTTGAATTATCGTGGACTATAGAGTAAATTTTTCTCCTATTTTGGAGAAAGCTGCAAGCAAGTTTTTTGGAGAATTGGGAGGGAGGAAAGGAAGGTTTTATAGAGAATTTTCATGAAGATTTTAAAGACGTAAAGACATCTTGACCCTCTTGTAGGTCCAATACTTGCTATTGGCAATCAGTTCGTCCTCTCTGTTGGAGATATTAGGAGAACAATTTGGTGAGAAGATCACTCAAACACCTCCAAGTATGATCGAAAATTTGAAAGCAATCACTTTTACTAAAGACTTTTTGCACCCAGATTGCAATAGATATTCTCGAATAAGTCTTTGAAATATGAGGAAGTCTCTCTTACTCCTGTGTTACACTCACAAATGTCGGCACTAGTGCCTTAGAAGTAATACAGAAGCTCAAGAAGATATTATTGTTGGAATAACTCTCTTGATCCACACCCACGACACATATTGGTGAATGTCATAATTTCACATATTTACATAGTTGTTTATACCTCTTCATGAAAGAAAGACATTGTTTCATAAAAACACTACAAGTAGGATACATTTCTTCGACAACACACCCCTTCAAATATGAGGTACTAATTAGTTAATTAATTAATTCACTTCTCTTCATGAATAATAATTTGATTAACTATTATTCATATATATTTTAGTATAAATTTCCATCTTAATGGAAATTATCTTCAACACTCTCTATATTATGACTTTGTCTTCGCGTTCGCTATTGCCTTCCATTCAAAATCAACATGATGAAGGTTGGCCTCATAAATCAAACATATTTATCAATTTAGAAAGATGTAAACATCTATAAGATCAAAAATAGTGGGTCACGCTTGTGAATCCTTGCACATAAGGGAGCTTGAGGTTAAGAGGGGAAGTGGCATCATCCCCCACTTTGGGATACCTAATAGTCAAGCCTAACATGCCTAAGGTGCTTGAGGGCTTTTGAGAATTGCAGAAGCAATAGGCTCAAAGTTGCTTAAGTTTAATAGATACAACAGTTACATCATAGGCTGATTGCGCCCGGGGGGGGGGGGGGGGGGGGGGAGAACAGTTATATCATAGTCGCACAAGCTAAAATCAGTCCCAGGACAATTGTATAGCATCATTTTTGGATTTCAAAGAAAGGCGAGTTCATATCTTTGGGCTGCCTTTTATAGCAGTTTGAAACAGCGATAATTTGTATTAGTTGTTAATTGTTATTAGGCCAATCAAAGATGTCTAGTAAAACCAAATTATAGGAAGGCAAATACCGCTAAATAGCATTGTAAATCTTTTTATTTGTCATGTTGTGGCGGCTTTACTGAATTTGCTGAGTCGAGGTACTCCTTTCCCTGGGCGGTGGTTTTTCATGAAATTTTATGTGGCATTTATTTCCCTGCAGCCCTGCACCTGGGTCTACTCTTGTGGATATTGGGCACATTAATCCTCAAAAAGGTTAGAATACATGACTGACTTGTACAAAGCATTTCTCTCTAAAATAATACAATGGTAGCATTTTGGAGACTCTAGTCGAGTATAGTAACGTCACAGACCCAAGTTATATATTACTAATAAACCAGGGCTATCAAAAGTTAATGCGATATAATTAACAACTCGAATCGAATATAAAAGTAAGTGCGTTTAGATATTAATCCATTTAATTAAATTGGTTGATAATCCATTTAATTAATTGGGGTTAGATTCAAGTAGAGAATTTTTGACATAAAAAAAGTAAATATTTAACTTGTTTAGTTAATCGGGTTAAATAGGTCAACTTGTTTATGCCGATGAGGCAGCTACCTCATTGGTATCACCTACTTCCTGCCATCCCTTCCACTCGTGTTCGAGACTCGACGGGAAACGATGTCTACCAATTATGAGGGAGGCACGGGTGATGTTGTTGGGCCTTTTGCAGGTTTCCCCTTCCTTCAGGCTAGTGAGCACGTTGGGTGTTTCCTGATATAAGAAGCAGAACATGTAGCCCAATTTACCATCGTGAAAAGAAAAAAGAGGTCAACCTACACATATTAGATTCAGATCGATACCTTAACTTGTTTAAGTTCAACACAGACACAAACACAAACACAAACTGAACTCGACCTAACGTATTTGACACTCCTAAAAGACTTATCGAGTTCTTGAAAATTGGTAGCAGAAACTCAGAACCAAGTCCCATCTTGATCAGCATCTATGCTTATATTCACAAATACAAGGTAAAAAGAAAAAAAAGGAGGAAAAGGGAGGAAAGAGAGAAGGTAGAGAATGACAGCACTAGCTAAACTAAATGCATCAGTGATTATCTACACCAACTGATCATTTGAGGTGAAAGAAAAGTAGAGGGCCGTAAAATCTGCAGGTCGAGGTGAGCATAAACTATATTTGTTTTTTTTTTTTTAAAAAAAATCCGGAACATATTTTCGCTTCGGCAAAATTTCAACCACATATATGCTATGATACAAATGCCTGAAACATGGATTCCTCAGAGAAACTGGAGAGGGCTGTTGTAAACATGAAAACCATTTTTGACACCTTACAGACTAAGAATGAGCTATGTTCAGTACAGCTAATCATTACATTAGACCGAAAAAGATGGGGAAAGAGAAATCATCCGAAAGCAGTCATCTTGCCGTCTTTGCTCTCATCTTTATGAAGAATCGTCTTCATCAGCAAAACTTTTGTGTATTGCTATTAGAACATTCCTCTCTTCCTCGGCTTCATCACTCCCTCGATAATCCTATACATCCAGCGGTCCAGCATTCCTGGAGGCATATCAGAAGTTGAGGCACCAGATTGTAATCCATAATAAGGACATAGGTACGTAGCATTATTTAGAAAAAAAAAGTAACCCACACTTGAGTTGCACACCCAAAAAAATGTCCAACCTGAAACTATAACTGACGCCTGTGAAACCAGATTCTTCATTGTAACCGCCTATATCCATGTCAGACCCACGACTTGTTCATGGCGGGAGGACATTGGAACAATTCAAAATTTGAATTAGCTTACCAACACATGCCCAACAGTTGGATACACATCTCCAGCTAACACTATTCACACTAGTTCCCAAGCCAAGGTCAGATAGCCCAACTCATCCTTAGTAAGGCAACCTGACTTTAAAAAGAACTGATTCAACTGAAAACCTAAGACCTATATTTGCCTAACAAGCTCCTTGGACATTGTGACAGCGGAACTAGATATGCTACAAGCCGAAAGGACCAATCTCAATACCTCCCAAACAAAATATGTCACCAAGTAATTTTGTCCCAACACAATTGACCCAGGCCAGACATGGCTAGAACCTCCTCCTCTGATCTTCTCCCCATTCAATGGACATGCTACTATGTTCTTGCCGCATGCTATTAAAGTTGTTTTCAATATTACTACGATATAAGTCCTACTAGGATAGGCTACAGTTCTTTTCCATCTTCAATCAGCATAATCAAGTTCAAATATAGAGGGCTAGCCTAGCAATTCTTAGAAGACTTGAATCAACTTGAAATTAACGAAGACAGCTGATTCAACATTTTTTTTTCCTACTCAGCAAATCATAATGTTCATTACACCGCCAGACTTCACGAGAATTTACATGTTAAGCTATCACAATTAAGAATTGCCAAGTACGCTGCCTACCTGTCAATGCAAAAGTTCCCCCTAATACTGCACAAAGCCGAGTAATAAAGTGCAGAAAACTTCGGCGTTCTTCTCTGATTGTTACAGTGATTGGTGACAGATCATACAGGAAATAAACCGCTGCCACAAACAGGAAATAATATTCAGGTGGGGAACAAGGCAGAAAAAAATGAAGAACAGAAAGGGAGAGCATAATTATTTGGAATGTAAAATACCAACCTGGCCATGTTCTATCAAACTCATTCATAGGAGAAAAGTACTCCGTAACAGAAAACTGGTTTGTCGGCAGGACCTCTTTTGAGATATATCTGTACTCAGTAGGAACAATCTAGCATATAACCAAGAAGGTCTTAGCCATGCAGGACTATTAAATGCTTCAGATAGAATTGAAGGGAAGGAACTACAACCCCTGCCCCCCCCCCCCCCCCAAAAAAAGAAAAGAAAACCAAAAAGCAAAATAAAAGGTGCCACCTAAACAGACATCTTGTTACAATTGTTACATGATATTCATCCTCTGCAAATGATTAACAAAGTTAGGTTCAAACGATGCTGGCAGGCTACATAATGCTCCACTGTAAGCCTCTATTGAGGATGGTATAATGTTATAAATCAACATGCTGCATGTAAGATGGTGCAACAGGAAATATGAGGGCAGAAATGTCCTAAAAAGCACACAGAGGAGCTCAACTCAACGTGGATCATGATTCAATTTGAAATAAGCTAACCCTCACTGTCTGTCTCATAATTGTGGTAACTGAGAAGTAGGAGAAGCAAATGCAGCACATAGCACGGAGAGCGGCACACATTTCTTGGAAAGAGTGGGACATAAGCAACAACAAAAATCACAGTAAAGCAACCCATCGAAAATCACAGGAAACCACGTACCTTTATGTAGTATTTGAAAGTGCCACTTGCACCACGTAATATCCGAACTGTCCCATCAAGGGGGTTATGAATTCCTGGATATTTTGGACCGAATGATAAATCATGAATCATGTGGCTGACATTCACATTATTAGATCCTTCAAAAATCTGTCAAAATGGAAAGAAATATTTATTGTGTGATTCAAAAGTTCAAAATATGGTCGACGTTTCATGCAGATTCAAAAACCACTCGTAAATAAAAATCAAACATAAGAATAAAAGAAACCGTCAAAAAAAAAAAAATCCACATCACAATGACTCTAAACCAAAAAATTTATGGTCAATTTACTGCTATTTTCAGTTTTGCATGTTGAGCAAGCACAAGGGGAAGGGGTATGAAGAGGAAGTGTCCAACCATCATGCATAAATCCCGTCCTTTCCAAACTGTACCTTATCAGGCCCCTAACAGAGGCGAGACGTGAGAGGCCGCTAAAAATGCGAAGGTGGGGCAAAATAATATAACTAAGAAAAATAAAACATAACAAACAGGAAGAGAAGGCTAGCACTGCCACAAATACAGGCCATAGCACACCACAGAGGGGGGGGGGGTAAAAACACTTAAATAATACAAAATCAGGTTACCAGTCCCCTGGGGTTAGACCTGGAAGACCTCAAAAGCCAAATTCATCAGATACGGGGAACAAGGACCGAACTGAGTAATAGTACAGTCACGTCCAACCCTTGGGCACTTACCAGTCCAGAGCAGAACATGCACACCCCTACTCGGCAAAATCTTCAAAGCAAGGAGGTTTTTTAGTTTGCCACCTCAGCAAATTATTGTTAGTGTTAATCCAGTTGAAGATAATGACTAAATAGGCAACTAGACAATCACACCTTTGCGGTCTATTGCACTTCAAAAAATCAAACAGACCAGAAGATTCATGGGCTATGCATGTTGCAAGAATTGGACCAATATGGAAGAATTTACAAGACGAAACAAATTATCAACTATCATCCAGCGAGACACAACTGTATGACTAAGGAAAAAGCAAAGGAAAAACCGAAAGATCAACCAATTGAATAAGCATGAAGAGTTCATCCATTAAAAGAAAAAAGAAAAGAAAAGAAAAGAAAAGAAAAGAAAACTAACATATTGTGCCATTAGACACCAGATTACAGACATAAGATAAACACCAGCTGAAACTGACATAATGGTCGTTACATCGGGCCATCAACAGCTTCCATGATACGAACTACATTAGGGAAACACTCATTTTTATTATGTCCAAAGGAATTATACATCTTGAAATAATCAAATTCCCATTCAACAATTTAAGATAACATAATGTAAAGGTACGCAACTGATTCATTCAAGACACTTGACCTAGCTGTAGTACGAATTAAGCAAAGGAAAAGCCTAGGAATCAAGCAGCTACATAAACTGCAAAATGTAGCTTAATCAAGCATATAATGAAGACAACCCCTCACCATCTGAGCAACAAAAATGTTTAGTCCATGCACAGAGATATGAAAGTTTCCAGCAACCCTCTGCACGTCTAGAACACCATAAACCTGTGAAAGCAATGGGCCTATTTAGAGACTTTAAAGCTTCCATGTATATCTAAAATTCCACCAATTTAGTAACTAGTAAGTACCCGGCATCCTTCACCATTTGCTATAGCTTGCTTAACTTTCTTCACCATTTTTTCAGTCTCCTCATCGTAAGTTTGAAGATGGCTTTTGATATCCTCATGTTCATCTTTATGATCGCCATGTTCATGTTTATGATCACCATGATGAACATTATGACTATGATGATCTTTGTGATCACCTGCAAAATTGAATTTTAGGCATTAGACCCGATTTATTTCAGAGAAATTAGAAAGGGGGGAATATCTTTTCCAGAGTGCAACAGCCATAGTAGATATGGGATTCTACAGAGTACAACACAGCACGCGCACACACACACACACACACACACACACACACACACAAAGTTAAGCCAAACAGTATTACCATGACCATGAGAATGCCCCTTCTCCACCAAGTCAGACAAATATTCAGTTCCAATAATATGGCCATTGCTACTCAAGCGAAGCTGCAAAACCAGAAATAGAAAGTATAGGATTTTATTAAACTATGCTATATAGAAGAGCTCAAGAGAAAACGCTATAAATGCATATTAAGCTGTGCAACTAAAAGAGACCACATTTCATTTTGCCCATCCTATTACCATCTATCTTCTTCATATTAATAAAAACAGCCTTTCTACAGCAAAGTTGCACCCCAACCCACTGTGATATACGAATAGTTTAATAATCAGTACCACAATCAGATAAAAGCTTCCCATCAAGAAGAGCAGATGAAAAGAAACATCAAGAGAAAAACAAGCCAAGTTCTACTCATAAAGCCCTTCTTTGGTCCAAGGTCTCAACTCTAAGAAGTCTCAGGTTTAGCCCCTCCACTTTAGCTCCTCAAATTCCTCATTCCAGTTCAATTTCCTAGAATGGTTTTCAAGCTAGATCTCCGCCTTCAATTTTCATCCAATGCTTCAAAAAAGTTCAATCACAACATCCCCCAACAAGGATGGGTGTCAGTGCTATTGAGATAGCAGACATAATAATATGCCCTAACTCAAGAAGCCCTGACAAGGATGGTCGTAAAGTCTAACAAAGCACCAGGGCTTAGCTGTACAGATTGGAACAATATGGAACACTGGACCAATCTCCTGAGAAAATGTGATGCCATAGCCGAAACATTTGTATAAGTTACGCCTAGAAAGGATAAATCATCTGAAACTGTGACAGCCCCACATATAAAAATAGTAATATAAGAAGATTCTTTAAGATAAAGATGGAATAAGGATGGGCTCCAGATGACAGTAGAGATCAAAAAACTACTAAATGGTAGTTGGCTGATTGGTGTTATCCCCAAATGACCTCTGACAAATCAGATCTATCCACCAAGAGTAACTTGTATGTCCCTAAGCACCCATCGATTTGCTGGCTCGGTACAACCACTTAGAGTGAGTGAAACTACAAACAATCCAATCTTAGATGTCCTTTTACACTCAGCTCATGGCTCTTCTGAAAACTTGATTGGATCACAGTAATGCCCGAAGCTACTAGTACTATGCATGTGATCCACAGCGGGGCAGGAAGCATGGGGAAGCACAGCCAGTGGGTTTCTGTACTATGTTATACAAAAATTTAACAAATGGTCCAAATGCAACCAGCGGTTGCTACTAAAAAATATTGGTGGTTACATTTTGGTGCTTTACACATCACATGAAGCCTAGAATGTCAGCCAAGATGATAATGAACATAAGTTTCAAATATTGATTTACATTTTTCTCTCTTGAACAAGGCAGCTGCCAGGTTCTGGTTTTGTAGGTTGTGTCTAACTCTGTTAAGAGTTACCGTTTTTGCTTGCGAAGGCCTCTTTGGTGGAAAGCGTAAGCAGAAGAACGCGATGTTTCTCCCACATGCAATTTTTTGGAGCATTTGGCGTAAAAGATACATAGGGTCTTGAGGGGTGAAGTTGCCTTTTCAGCACTTCAAAGATAATTTCATTAAGACTCTATTTTTTGGATAATCGAACTTTTGTTATTCCTCTTTTGATCTTGTAGATTTTGCGAACAGCTTCCATATTGGATGTATATAGCTTTTGTAGGATGCTAGCTTCGCATCAAACCTTTTGTTCATGATATTTTATGATATTCTCTTTTCCTTATTTTTTTTTTTTTAAAAAAGCAATTGTGCTAGGGGACACTTCAAAACAGACTACACCACCACACCCACACCCTAAAAGAGTGCGGAAGCAACTGTCCATAGTTATATTTTCCTCATTGCTAGGTGAGCTTGCAGTGGCAGAATCCATCACTCCTTGCATTGTCCTCTTTAGACACTGGCCTCACCACCTAGGATCCTTGCCATTATCTTAATTATACACAAGAAGAGTAATAAGTGCATTGCAAATCCATAGTAGAAGGTTTGAAACATGGTATACGTATACCTATTCCCATTCATTAATCAGCCCTAGTTCTTCCAAGTCTCAACAATGAATTGCTAGCTTAGAAATCAAAATTTTGAACCTCAAATAAGCTAAAATTTATTCCCATTATCCTCCATCGTCTTGATCGCAATCTCGTGTCTCTTCAAAACACCCATTGTTGGCTATTGACTTCTTTAATCAGCTTCGCGGAGCACTCCACTTGCCTGGTGGATCCTTTTATCATAATCAGCATCCGGACTCTAAATTCCCAAATGTAAAGGTGACTTTTTGCAACGGCCCTAACCACTGAGCAACAAAAATTCAAATACAGAAAGTTTCTTTTCTGGGAGAAAAGGCTAGTTTCTGCTGCATGTCTGGGGGGAAAAAAGAAGGGATGAAATTAATTCTGCAGTTCTATCTTGCAATACAAGGTTGACTAATGGACACATCTTGTGCAGTTTGCATGCAGATAACAGAACTCTCATAAGCACTCCCCAACATGTATCTCATAAATGCCTGCAGTCATCAAATCATCTGCTATCAATTGCATGCACTATGCCCATTCAACAAAAGCAGAAACAGAGCATATCAAAACAAACAAATAAAACCTTCTGTGTGCCAGGACTAGAACATTATCAAACCATCAACAACTGATGGTCGCCTGATCAATATCTACAGCAGCAGTTAAATACAGATCAAAAACATACCACAGTTAAACAAACAAATCAGGGATGCAAGCAGAAAATCTTACGTACTTTCCAGATGTTTGTATCAAGATCCACCTCATGCTTTCCTGACATATCTATAGCATCTACACTGAGAACTGCACATACCAAAAAAAAAAAGGGACTTTATTAATGAAGAATTAGAAAAACAGGTGCAGTGTTCAGCACTGGTAAGTATACACAAAAAAAGCTCATTATGAAAGAGCAAAGGCGCAATAACGATCAGCTAAACAACGTGTACAGCATCAGAGTTAAAAAACGTCATGCTCACCATCACATGGTAAGGAAGGGAAGGTCATATTAATGTGAATCGGAAGAGTTTCCCCACGCTTCAAATCCACAGACATCTGTCAAACAGGAAAATCACAGAATCCCATCTGCCTCAACACATAAGAGTAATATGCAAATTCAAAACCAAATCGACATCGAACCGCACCAGAGCCTGCAAAAGCAGCCAGGGCGGCAGTTTCCAATGTAACACCTTTACCCCTATCCATATATCTCACAAAGGTTGTTTCCGCTTGGACCCTAGCTTAAAACCCGTAGGCTGCTCAGTGCCTACTACTCCAAAGAGAGAAGCAGACAACCTTTGATAAGGTATTGTCTTTATTCCACTATAATACAAGTTGAATTCCTTACCTACTAGAGAGCTTTTCAGCTCCTCAAAAAGTGGGCAAGAGCAACGTGCAGCTAGGAACAAGAAAGACAACGAAGCATTCATACACAACTCACCTGATGAACCCTGTAGGTACTGAGATAATATCTGAGCTCGTGTAAGAACAGTGTGGCCATAATCACCAGGCCAAAGATGGAAACTACATAACGAAAGAGACAGGTAAGACACAAAAATCAGTAAGTTCCAGCATGATAAAAATTGTGAAAAGATCATAGTGATAACAGCAAATGATATTTCAGTCGCTTCTTTGATTATATACCATCTTCGCGTATAGAATTGCAATTCCAATATACACCAGATATTATCAACCAATTGCCCCTCAAGAAGTTCCTGCCTATTTACAATATGACAGGGTCTAGAAAGGTCACAACTACCCTAACAAATGCAAAATTCAAAGATGAAAGTTTGCCCAAGACCGATTCTCTGAATGAAATATTGTTATAACACATAATGAATATCTAAATAACACCAGCTTTTCTAATACGGAAAATGAATCAGCTGATGAAACCTCATAATTGTGATTCAAAGAGAGGAAATACCAATGGCCCCCGATTGGGTTTTCTGCAACAAGTGCTCTTCGGCACGAGGGAAGGCATCGAGTTTCTTTATAGCTTGCTTCAAACCCATTATCGCCCAAAATTATTCACCAACACCCACCTCTCGAATTTTGAACAGCAGCTTGAAATTTGATTGAAAAATTAACACAAATAAGCATCAAAACCAGGGATCCATTACAAATTGGGCAACAAAGTAAGAATGAGGTTAAATCAGGAGAAATTCGAACTGCGAATGCAAATCACAAATGTTGATATAAAGAAGCATCAAATTACTTCATACCCAATGAAAGAGGGGGAGAGGTGGAGAGGCAGTCACCAGGAGTAGAGTGAGGGCATGGGCTTGTCGCAGGCGACGCGGAGAGAGAGTTGCAAGAAGGGGCCTATAAGTAGATCGTACCTGGGGGAGAGAGATAGAGAAAGGAGAGGTGAAGGTGAGTCGATTATGGAGATTTTGTTTAGCTAAAAACTCTCCAGACGGGCGAGAATTGATTTATCCAATTCGTTCTTGTATTTGTTTGCTGTAAAGCTAAGAATGTTCACAATTGATAAAAAAAGAAATATGGAAGAATAGCCAATTGAGAAGAGATTTTTCAAAAGGGTTATTGGATCTAAATAATCTGAAGTTTGGGGGTGTTGAACGGAAATAATCTGAACTGGAACATTGGATGCCAATGATTTCAACTTTTTCCATATTTATTTTCCTTGCACTCCGGCCGAGTTGAACTCGGTTGTTTGCTGACGGGGCAGTGGTGCTACATTACGTGGAGGGTGGCATGTAAATGATAGGTTTTTGGATTTTTTTTAGGAGGACACATCAGCGTCCTGTTTGGAGAAGGGAGGAACACATCAGATTAGCAATAAAATGAAGAGTTCGTGACCAACGTCCTTTTTTTTCTACTCAAACATTCTTCCTTCCTTCCTTTTACGCTTATAAAGTGAACCCTAAATTTGGAGAAGGCAACCTCAAATTCTTCTACAACCGGGTGGAGAGAAGAGCAACAGGGGAGGTTGTGTAGGAAGAGAGGTGTGTAAGATTTGGGAAATGTCTGGGAAGAGAACAACAGAGATGGGATCATCTTGTTCAAGTGGAAGAACTTCAAAAATCAAAAATAGAGAGCCGTGTATGGTGAAGTGCTTCCATGAGCTTCCTGTCATCCACCAGATATGCAGACGACCTCCCAATAAGGGAAGGAAATTTTTTAACTGTCCTCTATGGAGAGTAAGTGTGAACATTAGAAATTAGGGTTTGCATTTATCCGTGACTTGAAAGTGAAATTGAATTCTGAAATTTGATAATTTGATTTCCGAAATTTGCAAGGTTGGTGATGACTGTGGCTACTTCAGGTGGGATGAAGAGGTGGAGATTTCAATTGGGGAGAGAAACAAAATTCTAGAACAAAGGATAGAGGAATTGGTAGCTGACAATGAGAAAATGGGGATTGAGCTGGGCAACTTGAAAGCTAATAAGCAAGGGAAGAACATAAGAGATGAAGATAATTCAGATTACACTTGGAATGTAAGGGAAGAGATATCCATACTGAGGATGAAGATTGCCAAGGAGAAGCAGAAAAGGGCAGCCGCAGAGGTTCAGTTGAAGACAGTTAGAGAGGAACTAATGGCACTTGATATGAAGTGTTCCCAGAAAGATAAAGTTATTTTTTGTGTGACCGTTATTGTAGTAGTTCTTGTAATAGCTAGGTTTATGTAATAAATGGAAATTGCCATCAATTGTAGGTTGTCATAGACACCAAAACAATGAAATTTCAGTTGTAATAAATGCTAGTGTGAATGATGAATTTGTCCTATATTGGAAACCTGTGTGATTCATTGCCTGTGTGATTCGTTGCCTGTATTAGTTTGACATCAAAAGAGTTTACAGTGAGTGAAGCATATGGATTAGTTGACATCAAAGTTTCTAACAGACAAACTTTAACAAGTGTTTTAGCATTCCCAAAACATCCATACACCAGCATTACAGTCTGCCACATGAGTTGTTGGCAAGCGTTTACAAAAAATAATAGCTGCAAAGCTTTACAGCACTGAGTGATTGGGACCACAATTTACACAAAAGGAACTCAGAAGCAGCATTGCAGAAAATAAGGGGCCCCAAGTTACAGAAATTGTATTTTAATCTCTTCATAGTTATGGGAGACAGCTACTCCCAACAGATGCTTGACTAAGAAAATGCCCTGCTTCTACATCAACCATAGATGTTGCTCCACTTGTGCTGGCATTGTCCTATATTGGAAACCCACATTTCAAAGTCAGTAAGTGCAACTGAAATCAAATCACATTTTAAAATTGCAGGGTGATAGCAGTAAGTACAACACTTACATTTGTTCTTATCCTCTCTCCTTCTCTGCCTCTCTCAGTAGCTCTCCCTCTGCCTCTGCCCAATCCTCTCCCTCTCCTTCTGCTTGTACGTCTGCCTCTTCCTCTTTGAGCTTGGGAGGGGATAGGCATCTGTTGAATTTCAGGCTGAAGCTGAGGTTGCTCAGGGTTTAATCTTGGTCTACCCCTTCCCCTCTTTGGTTGTGGCTGGTTTGCTTTGTCCTTATTAGGGCATGACATTTTGTTGTGACCAAGTTGTTTGCAATTGCCACAGGACATTTTGTGAACCATGTTTACTTAGCTTACCTGGCTTTTTGGGATCTTCATATGGATCCCTTCTCCTATTCTTCTTTGGTCTGCCTGGGCCAATTGTGATGGGAGGTGGATCTAAGGGGAAGTCATGTTGAGGCCAATGCCTTTCACCCTGACAAGGAAATATTGCTCCCTCATATGACTTGAGATAATGGTCCCTATGCAGGTAAGAATGAACAAACTTTGCAGGATCTTCTTTAAGCCAAGCTGCACAAGAAACAGCATGACAGCATGGGATACCAAAACATCCCAAGGAATTGGAGAGTCAGGCCTATCATCCTCAAAGTCATTGGCAAATTGTTGTTGGGCTTTTGTTGGTACAGGGGAGACCTTTTCTTTTGCACTTTCTACTATGGCACTAACAAGGGGAACCCTTTCTTTTGGAAGTTTACTTCCTACTGTGGCACTAACATCACCTGCTGTACCAGGGC
Organism: Carnegiea gigantea; assembly: GCA_029747015.1. Classification (NCBI taxonomy): domain Eukaryota; kingdom Viridiplantae; phylum Streptophyta; class Magnoliopsida; order Caryophyllales; family Cactaceae; genus Carnegiea; species Carnegiea gigantea. The sequence continues at coordinate 1,291,049 of JAKOGI010000073.1, forward strand.
CTTTTTCGTTTGACCCTGAATTGTTAACAGTTGTAGTAGGACCCTTCTCTTTTGAGGTCACATGTGTAGCATTTGAAGTGGGGACCTTGCCTCTTGGACTTGTCCTCTTGCTTGCCACATGTTTTACCCTTTTCCTATCTACACTTTTAGGTTCTTTGGAAGTACATGTTTCTTTCTCAGCCTCACAACTAGGCAAAGCTGGAGGAATGACTACTGCTTCATCTACCTTGTGGACAATGTAAGCACTAATTTTCTTTGTTTTCCTAGTACATTCAGCCATATCCAATGAATCATAATCAGTTTTCAAGGGCCTAATGCCATCTTCCATACTCAGCCATGGTATGACATAGTAAATCTCTTCTATGTTAGTAAAACCAACATCCTCTGCAAGCCCTTTCACCTCAAAATATGATAACAAATCCGCATCCACTGACCAAAGGGTCCTACTTCCACCCCCTTTATATTCCAAACCACTTTCCCCTTTCTCAAATACTCCTCCATAGTTGATCTCCAGGGTAACATCATCTGGACCTTCCACCGGAGCATCTACTCACAGGCAAACAATAATATGCACTATCAAACCAATGTCATCAAAGATTACAGATTTCACATACCAAATTCTTCCGCATTACAACGACAATCAATATGAAGCATGCATAATACCCACATTACACAATTTAGAAACCAATTTACAGATTACCAGAAGTTAGGGTTTCTTGCATACCTTTACAAGCAGCATCATCCATTTCGGGTTGATTTCAGGTTCTCCTGCCTCAAATTCACGGTTGCAGCCCACTCGATCTGAACAATCTTCCAACTTCACGATGCCAATTGTAATCGGTAAGTTGGCTCTGCGCTGGAAATCTAGGGTTCACAAAATCTCTCACTCAGTTGCAATTTTGAAGTTCATAGTATTCAAGGAGGGAGTTTGAGAGAGAAAGGTAAATTGCGCAGGTTTAGTTCATTTCAAAACATTTTCTAATTTCACTAATCTGATCTGTTCCTCCCATTAACTGATGTGTCCTCCTGAAAAAACATCCAAAAACCTATCATTTACATGCCACCCTCCACGTAATGTAGCACCACCACTCCGTCAGCAAACAACCGAGTTCAACTCGGCCGGAGTGCAAGGAAAATAAATATGGAAAAAGTTGGGATCATTGGCATCCAATGTTCCGGTTCGGATTATTTCCGTCCAGCACCGCCAAACTTCAGATTATTTAGGTCCAATAACCCTTTTGAAAAAAATATACAAAGGTATCTTTAGTTTTATGTAAATTATATTAAGGTTTCTTTATGTTTAAAATTAATTATACAGTATCTTAACTTATAAGAATGTAAAGAGTAGAAATGACTAGTTTATGCAAACTATTTTCATGTCCACTTCTACTATTTTAGTTCACATATAATGCCTATGACTTTTCATATTTACATATTTTACCCAAATCCTTAAAAATTTACTTACGAAAATTTTAATTTTGTGCATATGTAATTTCCATCATAAATGGTATTTGATGCCCTCTTTCAATTCGTATCAGAGCCATGTGACCAAAATTAATTAAAATAATTAATAGTTAATTAAGCTAATTAACTATGTTTAATACTTGAATTGTCATCTACTTATCATGCTCTTAATTATTCACACAGTGTGCACTCACCAGAAGGAACCACTTCACTAGCACCATAATTAAACTATATCATTGATATAGTTTTCGAACTAAAAGCCGAATTAGCAAAAACTAAGATTTAAGTTGAGGAGAAAAATTTGTTGTACATAATGAGAACGAAGAAGTCAAATGAGATTGGGTTCTTCCCATAACTCAGAAACGCATAATCTATAAAAAATCCATCTTTCAATTAAGGAGTGAGTACATATGTGAAATGATGAATGAGATTTATAGATAAAAGATGGTGAGTATGATGTGGGAGAAGTTAATCTCATTAATTGAAAAAATGTCCTTATGCATAGCAAAGGTAGAAAATATAGGTATATCTAGTTGGAAGTGTTCAAGTACAAATCACTCCCTTACAGTATTACGGCAAGAATTTTGATCTTTATGTTTTGTTATGTGATATTAGGCGTATCAAATTTAATAATCAAATAATCACATGAACTAAGACCAATTTATGTAATGGATCAGTAGGATTCAATTGCCAGCTTAGATATTATACGAGCCTAAAAGATGAATTTGCCAAAAACTTCATATCCTTTAAGATGAAAATAGTTGGAATTGATATGAAAAGAGGAGGTTACCCACTAAGAATATTTTGAAAAATAAACTACATATTAAATAATACTATAGATTCAAAGACTAAGATAACAATGATAGAAGCAAAAAAATTTGGAAGTCCGACTCTAATGCAAGATATTCAAAGGATAAAACCCAATTCACATGAGATAAAAATGAATAGGTCTTGGATATCTAGCTTTGCCAATCTCACAAAAATCAATAAGAAAAATGTAATAAAAATTAATAAGAATGATAAAATTACCATTAAACTCAAATTATTAAGAAGCATTAGTCAAGATCAGAATGGGAAGAATGATCTTTCACAGCTAAAGAGCAATTTAAAGAAAATGATATAACAAGTATGACCAATGAAATGAGTAAAATGAGTTTTGAACCCACAATACACAATGTAGACACCCACAATATATAATGTAGACTGAAGTACGAGTTCAGATAGGAAAGTTATTGGCCACAAGACAAGAACTGTTAGTAAGCCAATCTATAAGGATAAATTAGTCAAAATATAATTATGAAGATATGTTATAAAGTCACTAATACAAATCCTAATAGCATCTGTATCCCAATAAATGTATGTTTAAAGAAATGTAATAAATATGAATTGTGTGCCCACATAGATAATGGTTTGTTATGTCTGTTTTGAAAAAAGATCTCTGTTTCCATAATTTATGTGAAAAAAAGCAAAGAATTCTTTACAAGTAAGGATAGCTGACAATAGCATAATGAGTTATAGTGAAGCTATAGAAGTACCATCAATAAAGATAAGAATTATACCAGTTTTATGGGATACTGATCAACCCTCTCGTGATATGATTATTAAAAATAATTTTTAGAGGCTATATATATTCTCCATGTACACAGACTATGAATCAAATAATATTCACAATAGATGGTTACTTAATTCATATTGAAAAATTAAATAAGGTTTACATTCATCAGAAGACTGAGTTTGCACACCGTCAGTGTGATGAGAAAGTAATAGCTACATAGCATGAGATAGCACTAACAATCTTACTGCTTGAGTTATCTATAAAGAACAGATTACTGAACAATAAGAGCAATTATACAAATAATTATATTCTAATAATCTTCTAAAATTTTGAGATAAAGATAAGACATTTGTAAAGATTACTTTGTTAAATTCCAACATTATTATTCGAGTCAAACAAATGGTATATACACACTAGAATACCCAAGACTTTGATAAACAAATCAAAGAACTTCTAGATAAAGAATTAATCAAAAATAGCAAGAGTTCTTACACTAGTGCCGCTTTCATGGTAGGAAATCATGCTGATGAAAAAAAAGGAAAAATAAGAATGATAATCAATTACAAAAAGCTTAATGATAATCCTATCTTTGATGGTTATTATATTACTGACAAAACAATCCTTTTCAATAGGATTCAAGGAGTCTCTTAGTTCTTGAAAATGGACTGTAAAAGCAGCTACTGGCAAATAAAAATGGATGAAGAAACCATTCTTTTAACTGCATTTAGTGTGAATAGTAATGTCATTTGGTCTAAAAAATAAAGCTCAAATATTTCAAAGAAGAATTAATGACATCTTCAAACATTTGAATCACCGCTGTCTAGTTTACATTAATAATATTCTTGTCTTTTCCAAGACCATGGAGCATCACAAATGCATTGATCATGGTATTATTCTTGGTAAGAACAAGTGCATTTATGATGATGTCTTAACTTCACCCAAATGCATTGATCATAGTATTATTCTTAGTAAGAATAAGTGCATTTATGGTGAACAAGAAATTGAGTTTTATAGTTGGGAAATAAAAGCATGACAAATCATTTTATAAAAGCATATTCTAGAAAAAATAGAAATTTTCTTGAAAAGATTGAAGATATGAAGTAATTAGAGGGTTTCTTAGATGTCTTGCCTACGCTTCATATTTCATTAAAGATCTAGCTAAATTGAGTAAACCATTGCTGTAGAAACTCAAGAAAGAAGTAAGTTGGACATAGACTCATAATGATTCAAAGGTTGTTCAAAACTTCAAAAAGATGTGTAAAAATCTTCATATTCTTAATTTGCCTAATGAAGGAGATGATTTAATTTTTGACACAAATGCTAGCAATGAGCACTATAGTGCAGTACTCAAAATTAAAGGAGAGAAAAACTCTACAAATATTGTAGTGAAAGTCCTAATAAAGCAAAATGCAACTATCCATTTGATGGAAAAGGAAGTCCTTGTAGTCATAAAAGGAATTCAAAAGTTCTTAATCTTTCTAGCCCTAAAACATTTTCTTATTCGAACTGATTATAAAGGAATGCTTGGTTTGTTAAGAAGAATTAATCAAATATGCAAGCACAAGAGCAACTCCTGCATTGACAATTATGGTTTAACCGGTTTTCTTTCTCTATTGAACATATGTAGGGATCGAATAAATCTCTGGCAAAATAACTTGTGATCTTGCCAATGGTGATCATCAAAGCAGAACTCCTACTGGAAAAAGAGAAAATCCAAAATAAAATGTCATTACTACTAGAATGGTTTCTCCTTCTGGTAGAATCCTTATGGATATTTTAGAATTTCATATAGAAAGTAGGCCACGTTTTGGTTTGTTGTCTTCTGCTTTCTAATACTACAAAGATTCATCCTTCTCGAGTTACAAGTGAATTACCTAAACGTATCCTAATGATATTCAGGAAAAAGTAAGTTCTCATATTTAACAAAAATGGTTCAATGATTGGTATGCAACCTACATCGACTATTATCATAATTATTTGTATAATATTTGGGAGTCATGAAGTATTACGATTTTATTTTCTAATAGATCTAGAGTTAATGGTGTTAGATTCGCAACAAATTCAATTTCTCCAAATGACCCCATCATGAGAGCTTGGGAATATGGATTGGTATCTTACTTCATAAAAATCTCATATCCAAAGTACTCATTCTTCTCATGACTAAGTTTTTACGGTGCCTGTTTAAAGGGATCCATTTGAATTTTTACATCTTCTAATGATCCAATAAAAATTTCATACAATAAAACTCTATATGTCTAGGTTAGGGATGTGAGTATTGCTGGAATGCAAAAAACCCAATCAAAACCTGCCCTATTTTGCACCTGAATGGGTAAAGAAAATGGGTTTCAAGTAGGTAAGGGTATAGGTATAGGTACTATGTTTGAAAATAGTATGGGTACGTATATGAATTCTTAAAATCCGTACCTGACTTGCTAGTGAAAAGTGACTAACATACAATAAAATCCAAAAATAAATGTTAAGCATGAAACTCTAATTGTCTAGTGTTTATTTATGTAGAAATGAAAAATCAAATTTTTTTACAATTTTAACTTTCGTGAGTTCATCTGAATATGAATGTTGGTAGCGTCACTTGAAATTGCTAATCAAATATGACGTGTATGCAAATATGGGTTGAATAATAGGTGACACTTTCCGCATTCTATAGATACCCAAATAAAACCCATAAATCTGAAAAACCCGATGGGTGTTGGTATAGGTATAGCCATCCTAAACCCGATGGGTATGGGCATGAGTACGGGTATGATTTTTGAAAATAGGTATAGGTGCGGGTATGTCTCAACTCACCGCGAGCCGACCCCATGCCTATCCCTAGCCTAGGTACATGGCGTATTAATTAAGTATGAAAATGGGAAGGCCTAACCAGCCAATTATCTTGTTCAATTAGTTGGCTTAGATGATCCCAATGATCAATGACAAGAATAGTTTCTAGTACGCTAAGAAGTAGTTAGTGATCTTGCTTTAGCAAGGGCCATCGATTTTTACAATATTTATCATCAAATGTGGGCATTAATTAAATAAGAAAAATATTAATGTATTACGGGAGCACTACTTTCATCTATCATAATGATTTCAGCAAATATATGAAGGTAGACGAAGTTACTTCAGAAGACGTCTTTCATTATCTCTTTAATGTTGGGGCTAGAAAATTGTTATCAGGAAAAGGAAATAAACATCTTCACAAATTATTTGAAACATGGGATCTACAGTATCTTCGGCTTGATGAAAGTCTTGATAATTATCTGGACAACGATGGACTTGAAGATATTATTGGAGATGAGGTATACAGAATTTCAATGTGGATTGCTAGTCTTGTCAGCATTAAGTGCTCTGAAAAGTTGTTGCACCATTATTGTACTATTTTATCTAGTGTTAAGTCAGTAAAATAATGTAGTCTATTGTTTCCATGTGAGAATAGTTATAGTCATGTGAAAATATCAATGTATGTACTATAGCCATTTAGGTATCCTATGTAGTCAATATCCTCTATAAAAGGAGAGGCCAAGTTCTGAGAAGGGACACGATCATTTGAACATACTTGAATAAAAGTGAAGTTTGGATTCTCCGTTTCTCTATGAGTAAGCATCTTTATTGATCTTAGTAGCTTAAATCCCTCTTCAATCCTTCTATTGTGATATTTCCACTTTTAAACTTTCAATAAAAGAAATTTCCAGTAAGGAACGTTATTCAATTGCAACTTATGTCTCATATATTATAATTTCTTGATTAAAGTCTCACTATTCTTTAAATTATCAAACTTGATTAGTGACTATGGTCTGAGATAGGAAACAAAACAAATCTATGCTGTACTTGATCTAAGAAATGTGTCGTTGAGATTAGCTATCTTTGTAAATTGAAAGTCAGAGAAACGTCAGGATCCACTGCTGATTAGGTCCAGGTAACGATCAATACTCTCTAATTAAACTTTATTATTTAAATTTAATAAGCATGGTGGGCTTATAATCACAAAAAATATAATATTTATAATATGAGTAGTAGATTGTGAGTAAGTAGTACCATTAGTCATTATAAGTAGTTAAATCATTTAAAACAAGCATATTTCTTGAAAAAATCCAAAAAATGGGCAAAATCATTACAAGTACTCCATTTGGGCTGAAGTCGAAAATTTCTAAAAGTTTCAAGCCAAAATAATAAGAAAAAGAACCTAAGAATCTATTATCCAAAAATATAGAGTACTCAGAATTAGTTTTAAAAACACAGAGGCCTAAAAATGGTTGTCCTCGAACTTAGGCTACCTGAAAGTTGTAAGTTGGTTTTTCTTTCCTTTCTTTCGAAGGAATATACAATAGTCAATTTGAGAAGACAATCATATCAAAATTTTTTTAATGATAATTATCAAAAAGTTAACCAAAAAACACTATGCTTGTGCACAAAGTTCAACCTATCGAGAAATTACATCTCCTAAGGTTTTCTCTTAGGATTTTAATCAATTATATTGATTTTCCTTTAAAATTTTACTTAGAAAGAGCTACTCGAACTCCTTATCTATCGCTAAAGTTTCCCTTGAGCTCTCCAGCAAATTTGATGCATAAAATGCTCCTACTTTAAGGTAGACAACATACCAATTGTTTGCTCACAAATGCAAAAGAAGTATTACTCATTCGTGTCTTTTTTCTTCAATACAATATTTTCATATGATTTGAGTTGAGTACGACAAAGAGTATAAATGCTTCTCTGATAAATCTTATATGATATGATCATGTGTTATACCATTTCCCGTTCACCATGGTCTTCTATGTTCAAGAACTAATTTAACGAAAGCTTAAATTGATGCTTGAAGGCCCAGGAGTAGGTCTTATACTCTAGCACTCCTTATCACTCGATTTCTATTGGCTTGAAGCAAAGATGCCAAAGGCTCTTCTAACCTTGCAAAATATATCAGTATGAAGACCAGCGACATTCAAACCTAAGACCTTCACTCAGAAAGGCTCCAATATCATGTTCAAAAATCATCTCAACCAAAAGTTTAAACTGATGATTGAAGGCCCAAAAATAGCTTTTATATCCTAACATGCCCCCTTACGCAAATGTCGTATGGGCTTGAACTGTGGACGCTATAAAGAACCTCCTTACCTTATGTAATCAATACATGGGCCGTTAAAATTCGAACCTGAGTCCTTTCATTTCAAAAGACTCTAATACCATATTTAAGAATCAACTGAAACAATAGTATAAATTAATAGTTAAAGGCATAGGAATAGTTTTTGCACTCAGACACTCTATTTATAATCGCTTCAGTGCATCTTGAATTATTCTTTGTAGGTCTGTATCCATTGCAAAGCTTAGTTAATCTGGACTCTTAATCTTGAGATCTTGGAATCTGTGCTCTTTAGGGTCTTAACTGTTCAAAGTAACTGCATAAGTCCTATTTGGTTCGACAACTTTTCTCTGCATTTATTTTGCTCTTCATCATTATTGCCAAAATGCGGAATTAATCTCATAATTTTCCTTGTAGCTTGGTTTGAATTCAATCATCTTTTTTATCTCTGGCATTTTCTCCTTTTAATCAGAGTGCCTTGAACTCTTGAAGTGCTGCTTCTACTATGCGTTAAATGATTAAAAGTCTAGACATGACAAAACTAATTCGAAATCAAAAACTCGATCTGAACTTACTTAGCCTTGACCTGAACCGATAATCAAAACAGGTAAACCAATAATGAACAGAAGTCCAAAGTGAACCGATGACGGCCGAACCTAATATATGACCTAATCCAGGCTCAAACTGATTTAGACCCAAACCACCTCAAACCTGACCTGATTTTGACCCAAACTGATTCAAACTCGGACAAAAATGATCCGAAAATGAAACAGACTCAAATCAATTCAGACCTGGACATAAATGATCCTCAAACCTCAATCCTTTCACCAAGATTATCAATTTTCATCTCATGACAAGAGAATGTGCAATGGGTGGGGATTTCAAAAATGACGGCATATTAATCAACTCCTTAAATTCAGTTTTCAACCAAAAAGAGTGATATATTTGGCGTGTTAGCACTATTAATCCATGCCTTAAACACTACGAGTATATTGACAATTCTCTATGAATATAATACTTAAATGCCATTTATATGATTTAAAAAAAATATTGATCATGCCTTGCCATTTCTCCTCTCATTAAATCTTACATGTATAAGTATCTACTATGTGTTTACAGAAGTTCATCTCATTTTTACTCCGTTCTCATATCATTTGTTCCCTTAGTTTGTCTAATACGGACATATCTAAGTAAACGATATTAAACATTATGTGTACGTCTATTTTTTTCCCATTTTCATTTCCCAAACAATTAAAGTTCTACACAAGTTGTTTCTATTTTGTTAAAATTCTCCAACAATTTTTGGCTTTGTTGGATGAGTAGCAAAACAAACTATAAAACCACATCATATCTAGACAAACTGAACTTCGACAATGATGATTGTGTAATTTAGGTTTGACTATCAAGATTATGAAATGTTTTTGGTTTGACTAACCAAACAGATCTAATTAGTACGAAAATATTTCAGATTGATGAAAAAGGAATTTTTTCACGGATAATGTACTATTGTTATTGTTTATTTGTCTCTTCTTTGAGTTTATTTTTCATCTTTCACAATAGCAATAGAGTAATTTCACAAAAAAATCACAAAACTCCTACATACATGCTATTATCAAACGAAGTTTCACACATAGAAGTTTTGGACTGCTCATTGAAGGAAATACTTATGTGGTGAACAATTTTTGTGTTCAAAAAAAGGAAAGGAGATGTGTTGTGTTAAGTAACGAATTGATGACTACATTGTTTGTCAAAATTATAGCCAAAGTTATTATCAATAATTCTCCAGCATATAAAGACATAGATTTGAGTTTTTCCCTTTTGAGAAACTAGAAAAAAAATTTGGACAAGGTTTTGTGTACACAAGTAACCGACTTCTAATTTTTAACCCTTTTTTGTCAATTAATGTCTTTACTATTTTCTACACAGTATTTTATGATCCCAAGTTCTTTTTTACAAAAGTAGTACTATAACATATGGTAAGTGCTTAAAATGTCCATAGTTTTCGGGTCATTTATTAGTGATTCTTTAGCGATTACATGCTTTAGTGGTTGATTTTCACTGCTATTTTCGTTTTACACTTGAATATGTGTGTTTAATGTATTTTCCAAGATCTAAAGACCTTTTGAGCTGATGTTGTCCCACTTTGCTTATTTTTTGCATTGTCAAATGGTCACCACAAGCACTCCCCTAGTCCCTAGTGCTCGTGGTACCAAGAAACAAAGTAGACAATTGAGTTAGTGGCCATCATGAACACTTTGTGATGGAGCCCACGATCTATGGCAATGCCAAGTACTATGTACAGGAGGAGCCTCTTCACTACAGGTTGTGTGGAGATGATATCTACAAGGAAATATTTACCAGAAGATAAGTCCAAAGTGTCTTTCACCATTGTCATGTTACTACTTATGGTGGACACTTTGGTCTCGACAAGACAATAGCCAAGGTTCTTCAACCCAGCTTCTGTTGGTCTACTTTTTTCAAGGATACAAAAGAATTGTGATAACTTGTGACCAGTGTCAAAGGGTGGGAAATATTTGAAGGAAGCATGAGATGCCTTAAAATCGTATCCTTGAGGTCGAACTTTTTGATGTATGGGGAATTAATTTCATAAGTCCATTCCCTTCTCTCAACCTCTATATTCTTATGGGTGGATTATGTGTCCAAATGTGTAAAAGCGATTGTCACCTTTAACTAGTGATTTGTTATCAAGCTCTTTAAAAAATATATTCACAAGATTTGGCATACCAATAACTCTTTTGAGTGACAATGAGACTCACTTTTACAACAAACCTTTAGAGTCTGGTCTTAAACAACTATTAGGCTTTCGAAAAGGTTGCTATACCTTACCACCCCTAAATAAGTGACCAAATGAGTTGTTCTACCGAGAATTAAAGAGCATTTTAGATAATATCACTGATCACTCTTAGATGGATTGGTCATTGAAGCTCGATGGTGCTCTTTAGGTATCAGATAGCTTATTAGACAGCTTATCAGACCTCTTTAGTCACTAATCTATATCAATTAGTGTTTGAAAAGTCATTCCATCCGTTTAAGTTGAAACAGAAGGCATATTGGACCGTTCGAGCGCTTAATTTTGGTCTAAAGATGGCCGAAGAAAGGAGGATATTGCAATTGAATGAGTTGAATGAGCTGCGATTGGAGGCATATGTGTGTTCTACAATGGACAGTGAGGGGACCAAGTATTGGCATGACAAGAACATAAAGAAGAAGCAATTTAGTGAAGGTGGCATGTCCTTCTTTTCAATTTAAGGCTAAGATTATCTCTAACCAAGTTGAAATTCCTGTGGTCAGGACTGTTATAATTCACTTAATTCTTTTTCTCATGGAGCGGTAGAAGTATGAAGTGAGTCCACCGACTTGTGTAAGGTTAACAGGCAATAGCTTAAGTCCTTACTTACTGGGCAAAGCCACTAAAAAGGCCAATGTCTATACCCCAACCTCTTTATTGCTTTCCTTTTTCTTTTCGAATTTTGATGTACATATTCTTTAGGATCATAGTCCTTGATTCACAACAAAAAAAGAGTGGAAATCGAGACATAATCTACCATGGACCATCAGTGGTGATGACCATAAGCTGTGGTTTACCAGTTTAAAAATTCTAGAAAATCAGCTGACCATGAAGCCTCAGTGGCCATGATCATGGTTTGTTACCAACCCCTTCAAAAGAAAAAGAAAAAATACAGTGGATAGGGGCACCATTGTAGCTCTACAGTCATCACCATGTCCGTGGTGACCCCTTCCTTGTTGCATTGGGTTTTTTTGTTCAATTTTAACCCTTTTCTGCTTCCTCACCCCATTCCCTTTCTCTCTAATTTCTTCATTACTCTTTTTCTAAACTCCTCCATTACCAACCTCCATTCTTCACCATTCTTCTTCTTAATTCACCTTTATATCCCAATTCTTCTTCTTCCTCTCCCTATTCTTCTTCAATCCCCCTTTTGCCACCATAGTGCCTACAATTACTCTCCTTTAAATCCTAATCCAAATTCGCCCAATCCCTCCTTCATTTTTAATTAGTCCACTCTACTTCTCCAAATCTTTTTCTTTTCACTCATTCTACCTACAATCTACTTTTGTTATCATTCTTCCACATCAAAATGTGTATTTTCTCTCTGTATCCATACTCCTCATTCCTCCATTATTAAGGAACCTTTAAATCCATCTACATTACTCAAGCATTGGTTTCCATGGTACCAAAAAAGCAAAGGACAACCCAAGGGATAAGTTCATTGAGGAGAACCACTGAGGAGCACCCACGTAATTACCGAAGCCACCATTTTGTCTGAAATTGAGGAAATACTTCTTACCCCATTGGTTTAACTAATTCTGCTCATATTACTTAGTATAATGGTTTGAATAGTTGAGTTTTAATTGTCACCCATTATGGATGAGAAATTGTTGCAAACTTTGAGATTTTTAGATAATATGCAATGGTTATTTGCGCTGGATGGGTTAGTGTAACACCCCCAAATAAACCTACGTCACTGTTTGTATTCTTCTTCATAAATTCCTCAATTATATCTAATAAACCCAATGATTGGGGTGTTACCGCCGTCCAAAGGACAAGGCTTGTAATATGAGTAACACCCCCAACCCCAAGGCCAGGAGTGTTTAGCGTTTATCTTTAAATCCTGGGACGAAGCGGACAGAGTTTCCCCTAAAAACTAACCGTTTCCCAGGCTTAAAGCCTTACATTGAATTCCCTGCAATTCAACGCAATAATAAAATCAACTCAACGGCTACCCGCCGGAGTTCATGGCTCTACGGGCCACCCGCCCGGAGCATATCAACCAGCACAGTTCAATACTAGATGACAGTACGACTCTACGGATCCACACGTCCGGGGTATTGGGGTTACATTCCAATTATAAACAACCACACTGAGCTACTCGACATGATATGCAACACATGCACACGAGGACTTAAATTACATAGAAATGAACAGTTATATTATACTACACTTCGCAGCTCACATGCAGGCACGTTGCTTGATTCCTAGGACAGCAATAACTCCATTTCGGCTTACTTGGGCCGACCTTTACTGGCTAATTCAGAAACCTGGGGGCACAATAACAGATGAAAGTGAGCAATAAACATGCGGTGGATAACCCCCCTAACATAATGTTTTCAATACAATAATAACTTACGACCGTCGTTTGTCAGTTCTCCTTTTTGAAGAGTTCACCTTAGAACAGCCGTACCCTAAACTTACCAAAAAAAATTCATATGAACTCATAAACTCAATGAAAAGAAAGGGGTTTAACCCCTAAGCACCACTGGCTGGGATTTCTGTTGTGCAAACCTTGTATGTTACTCGACAATAGCTAAAATTTAATACGTAATGCTCAGTGCGTTACAGCTTATTCCTGATCATATAATGTATGTCGTATACAATCATGAAACTTCATTGAAGCTGCATATTAAGAGAGTGTTAGCAGTAAAGAAATGATGCATCTACTATTATTTAACGTCCATTACTTTGCTATTTTCTGGTGTCGTAGGAGGATGACTATTCAATTCTCCCCATTCCTTAAACAGAAAACATAAAACATAGGAATGGTGAGTCGACGCTCAATACGTACATTCCCATGCCGTAAAATAAGTTTTATGAGAAATTAGTTGGGCCGGCCGCATCCCAACATTTTGTTTTGCAGTCAGGAGAGAGAGAATGAAGAATTGAAATTGATTTGCTGTTTTTATTTTCTGAAAGTGAACCCCTTGGTCGATGTACATCTTGAACTGATGCCGCGCGCGGGTATATTGGTCGGCATAAGCCTTGATAATTGATGAGTACATGAGTAACTTGAATTGACGCCGCGCGCGGGTTACTGGTCGGCATAAGCCTTGATAATTGATGGGCATAAGCCCTAATGATAAATGAGCGGGGCCACTTGTTTATGCGACAAAACATTGCGAAATCGATTCATTAAATGAATCTTGTCTAAATTTTCCATTGCTGAGAGATATGTGAGTTTTCGAAGAACATAGGCAATGTACGTACTTGGTCTTTGAGATTCTCTCTCGTTTGCCCTTGGGTCGCTACTAATTGATGAGGTTTTGCAATGTATGGTTTTGATTCTACTGCCTATGGGCAGAGCTACAGGATATATGGATGTTAAACTTTCTATTTATTGTTAGAGCTATAACTCAATGGACTTGAGTCTCCTGTCTACCAGTAGAACTAGGAAACACTGAGTTTTGAAGCTTCTGCTTAATGGCAGAGCTATGAAACAACACTGAGCTTTTGGTGCCTGCCTATTGGCAGAGCTATGAAACACTGAACTTTTGGTGCCTGTCTGCTGGTAGGACAATGAAACTCAAGTGGGAGGCTCACATAGCACGTTAATTCAATAGATAAAGTAATTTCCCACACTCACTTTGCAATCTATACAATTCCAGGCTTCAATCATTTAATTCATCATGGACATCCATACCCTCATCGTTTCTAATTAGTCAATACAACCCATATATGTATAGATTCAATAAGCTTCTGTTCAGTTTACTACACAATCTCCTCTATTTTTATAAACATTCCTATGCATTTAAATGATAGCAATCATATAAACACTTCTATATTCGCTAACCATAATAATTGAGAATTAATAACTTGCTTGCTATGATTAATAATTAACACTTCATATGATCGATAAACTATAACTGGTCACTAAACTGCCCTTACCTGAGCAAACAGCACCATTCAGTAGTGCATTACAATAAGCGTAAATATAGCCACATGTGTCCATAAACGACAACACTTCATTCAGTAAATCAAACATCATTTGATTCTAAACATGTACAATGCATTTCGAAGTAACTTTCCTAAGCATGAATGTACTAAAAAGAGGTTCGAATGAAAGTTAAATATATTTTAATAGCTTCGCATTTCATTCGTGTACCTGCAGCAGCTAGTTTAGCTCGAATCGAGCCTAAACACGTTTAAATAACCTTGAAATGAATTCCTTTAACATGCATTAGCTAATCTACTTGATTCGAAGCTAAACACATTTCATTAACCTCGAAACTAGCTCATTTGCATGCATTGGTTAATTAACTTGAGTGGAAGCGATACATGTTAAAAATGACTTCGCTCTTGATCTTTTAAGTAACTTGAATCGGCGCTAAACACGTTAAATTACTAAATCAATGAGTCATTGTAAAATCGAATAGTTCTCATATGACCAATTATAATTTGATAACTATATATATACAATCGAATGCATTTCACATAATCGATATACGATATATATAATGGATAACTTATTCAATGAGCTCAATATGTACACTAGGCATAAATTATCAGTTCCAATTCAACCCGAATAAACTATAATCGATAAACTTGCATCGAATTTGAAGATAACTAGGAGGAAGAGGAACCTCACCTTGTTCCAAGCTTAGGACCCGTATAAGGGTTGATTTGAAACAGAGATCAAATCCCAAACGTCCCAAACCACGCTCCTGTTCACGGCAATCTCAACCGAACCCTAGGGCAAAACCCTAGCTTGCGATTTCTGTGCGATTTAGGCATGATTGAAGAAGGTTTGAAGTCAAAATTCAATTTATGGAAGAAGGGAGACTCAAATCTTACCTATCCTGCTCAAAATGGCCGAATGCTCGGCCTTGCTTCGCGCTAGAATCGACCCAACTGTGGCCGCGTTACGTCCAGCCATCGCACAACTGCGGTTACCGGCACCTAGGGGGAAGTCGGACTGGCTCGAACTCGGTGGCTACGTGCGCGGGAGGTGAGGAGATGGTTGATACTGGGTGTTTGATTCTCTGGGGTACGACGTGAGGCAGAGCCAGTGGAGGAAAAGGTGGGTGCACTGGGTCGCGCTAGGAGGCAGCTGTGACCGGCAACCAGCCGCCGGCGTGCCGCCTCCGCTCTCTCTCTCTCGCTTTCGCCGGTGTGGATCGGGGCTGGACAAGAAGCCCCCCCCGTCGCGTTTCTCTGTTTTTCCAAAAACCAAAAGGGGCTTCGGCCCCTTTTTGATTTATCATCTTCATTCATTTTTTTTTTTCTCCCACTGATAAAACACGAACCCGCTGTATCATGAATCCAATTTCCCGACCTCCAGATCGTAAACCGTAACCATTAATATAACAAGCTACATCAATATTATTTCAATTTATCGAAATAACCAAATACGATTTTAGAACGATATCAATAGCGAAATCGGCTTAACGAAGGGGATAAAAATCCCGAGTGTTACAGCCTTCCCCCCCTTAAAAGAATTTCGTCCTCGAAATTCCGAGTAATAGAAATAAGGATAATGACATCAATGGTCTTATAAACAAAGGTCGAAGTGTGGCAGTGCGTTGGTCACGTAAGGTGACCATAAAGGGCCAGGGCATGCTTAGTACGGATGGAAAGGTTCTACCCCTTTCCTATGAGTCATGCTAGCTTCTACACTTGGTGTTGGTGCATAAACAGTGTTAAAAAGGCATAAACCTTTGCCTCAGAGAGCAGCGAGGAGATACATGTAGCATAACAATTCCAAAGTATGTCAGATTCTCTCTTTTATCTCTCTTCTAGGTATGTCAGGGTCGATATGGCCAGCACGCTATTATGCCGATCATGTGAGTAGCGTTCCATGCCTATTATTCAAATGAAGATTAGTAATGCCTCCCTATACACATAACAATACAAGTTAAGGCCATATCCAAGTGCCATTAGCACTCACACTGGCACGCACGCATACAAAGCGCTTGCTTAGTTCCCTTGACATATACGCCACACGACTGGAAAGCATGCTAACATGTACGTGACATAAGAGGGTATTGTCCCAAGGAACTTGCAGTCTAGGGAAATAATCATGATTTACTTATAACTGGCCGTTAACACATCCAGCAACATATGCATCTTAGCATGTAAGCATCTAAAGCATGTAGGCACCCCCAGAGGCTTATGCTCATAGAAATTGACTCGAACATCATTGCAATACAAATGCACACATCGACTTTCATACCGAAAGCACATTTGCATACAAAAGCACATGTAGCACCTCATCACGCGCACATTATTAGATGACTATATGCAATGCAAGACCTAGCTCACGGCCTATGGTCGCAGGACCCTTGCTCTGATACCAAATCTGTAACACCCCCAAATAAACCTACGTCACTGTTTGTATTCTTCTTCATAAATTCCTCAATTATATCTAATAAACCCAATGATTGGGGTGTTACCGCCGTCCAAAGGACAAGGCTTGTAATATGAGTAACACCCCCAACCCCAAGGCCAGGAGTGTTTAGCGTTTATCTTTAAATCCTGGGACGAAGCGGACAGAGTTTCCCCTAAAAACTAACCGTTTCCCAGGCTTAAAGCCTTACATTGAATTCCCTGCAATTCAACGCAATAATAAAATCAACTCAACGGCTACCCGCCGGAGTTCATGGCTCTACGGGCCACCCGCCCGGAGCATATCAACCAGCACAGTTCAATACTAGATGACAGTACGACTCTACGGACCACACGTCCGGGGTATTGGGGTTACATTCCAATTATAAACAACCACACTGAGCTACTCGACATGATATGCAACACATGCACACGAGGACTTAAATTACATAGAAATGAACAGTTATATTATACTACACTTCGCAGCTCACATGCAGGCACGTTGCTTGATTCCTAGGACAGCAATAACTCCATTTCGGCTTACTTGGGCCGACCTTTACTGGCTAATTCAGAAACCTGGGGGCACAATAACAGATGAAAGTGAGCAATAAACATGCGGTGGATAACCCCCCTAACATAATGTTTTCAATACAATAATAACTTACGACCGTCGTTTGTCAGTTCTCCTTTTTGAAGAGTTCACCTTAGAACAGCCGTACCCTAAACTTACCAAAAAAAATTCATATGAACTCATAAACTCAATGAAAAGAAAGGGGTTTAACCCCTAAGCACCACTGGCTGGGATTTCTGTTGTGCAAACCTTGTATGTTACTCGACAATAGCTAAAATTTAATACGTAATGCTCAGTGCGTTACAGCTTATTCCTGATCATATAATGTATGTCGTATACAATCATGAAACTTCATTGAAGCTGCATATTAAGAGAGTGTTAGCAGTAAAGAAATGATGCATCTACTATTATTTAACGTCCATTACTTTGCTATTTTCTGGTGTCGTAGGAGGATGACTATTCAATTCTCCCCATTCCTTAAACAGAAAACATAAAACATTGGAATGGTGAGTCGACGCTCAATACGTACATTCCCATGCCGTAAAATAAGTTTTATGAGAAATTAGTTGGGCCGGCCGCATCCCAACATTTTGTTTTGCAGTCAGGAGAGAGAGAATGAAGAATTGAAATTGATTTGCTGTTTTTATTTTCTGAAAGTGAACCCCTTGGTCGATGTACATCTTGAACTGATGCCGCGCGCGGGTATATTGGTCGGCATAAGCCTTGATAATTGATGAGTACATGAGTAACTTGAATTGACGCCGCGCGCGGGTTACTGGTCGGCATAAGCCTTGATAATTGATGGGCATAAGCCCTAATGATAAATGAGCGGGGCCACTTGTTTATGCGACAAAACATTGCGAAATCGATTCATTAAATGAATCTTGTCTAAATTTTCCATTGCTGAGAGATATGTGAGTTTTCGAAGAACATAGGCAATGTACGTACTTGGTCTTTGAGATTCTCTCTCGTTTGCCCTTGGGTCGCTACTAATTGATGAGGTTTTGCAATGTATGGTTTTGATTCTACTGCCTATGGGCAGAGCTACAGGATATATGGATGTTAAACTTTCTATTTATTGTTAGAGCTATAACTCAATGGACTTGAGTCTCCTGTCTACCAGTAGAACTAGGAAACACTGAGTTTTGAAGCTTCTGCTTAATGGCAGAGCTATGAAACAACACTGAGCTTTTGGTGCCTGCCTATTGGCAGAGCTATGAAACACTGAACTTTTGGTGCCTGTCTGCTGGTAGGACAATGAAACTCAAGTGGGAGGCTCACATAGCACGTTAATTCAATAGATAAAGTAATTTCCCACACTCACTTTGCAATCTATACGATTCCAGGCTTCAATCATTTAATTCATCATGGACATCCATACCCTCATCGTTTCTAATTAGTCAATACAACCCATATATGTATAGATTCAATAAGCTTCTGTTCAGTTTACTACACAATCTCCTCTATTTTTATAAACATTCCTATGCATTTAAATGATAGCAATCATATAAACACTTCTATATTCGCTAACCATAATAATTGAGAATTAATAACTTGCTTGCTATGATTAATAATTAACACTTCATATGATCGATAAACTATAACTGGTCACTGAACTGCCCTTACCTGAGCAAACAGCACCATTCAGTAGTGCATTACAATAAGCGTAAATATAGCCACATGTGTCCATAAACGACAACACTTCATTCAGTAAATCAAACATCATTTGATTCTAAACATGTACAATGCATTTCGAAGTAACTTTCCTAAGCATGAATGTACTAAAAAGAGGTTCGAATGAAAGTTAAATATATTTTAATAGCTTCGCATTTCATTCGTGTACCTGCAGCAGCTAGTTTAGCTCGAATCGAGCCTAAACACGTTTAAATAACCTTGAAATGAATTCCTTTAACATGCATTAGCTAATCTACTTGATTCGAAGCTAAACACATTTCATTAACCTCGAAATTAGCTCATTTGCATGCATTGGTGAATTAGCTCGAATGGGAGCGATACATGTTAAAAATGACTTCGCTCTTGATCTTTTAAGTAATTCAAATCGACGCTAAACACAGTTAAATTACTAAATCAATGAGTCGTTGTAAAATCGAATAGTTCTCATATGACCAATTATAATTCGATAACTATATATATACAATCGAATGCATTTCACATAATCGATATACGATATATATAATGGATAACTTATTCAATGAGCTCAATATGTACACTAGGCATAAATTATCAGTTCCAATTCAACCCGAATAAACTATAATCGATAAACTTGCATCGAATTTGAAGATAACTAGGAGGAAGAGGAACCTCACCTTGTTCCAAGCTTAGGACCCGTATAAGGGTTGATTTGAAACAGAGATCAAATCCCAAACGTCCCAAACCACGCTCCTGTTCACGGCAATCTCAACCGAACCCTAGGGCAAAACCCTAGCTTGCGATTTCTGTGCGATTTAGGCATGATTGAAGAAGGTTTGAAGTCAAAATTCAATTTATGGAAGAAGGGAGACTCAAATCTTACCTATCCTGCTCAAAATGGCCGAATGCTCGGCCTTGCTTCGCGCTAGAATCGACCCAACTGTGGCCGCGTTACGTCCAGCCATCGCACAACTGCGGTTACCGGCACCTAGGGGGAAGTCGGACTGGCTCGAACTCGGTGGCTACGTGCGCGGGAGGTGAGGAGATGGTTGATACTGGGTGTTTGATTCTCTGGGGTACGACGTGAGGCAGAGCCAGTGGAGGAAAAGGTGGGTGCACTGGGTCGCGCTAGGAGGCAGCTGTGACCGGCAACCAGCCGCCGGCGTGCCGCCTCCGCTCTCTCTCTCTCGCTTTCGCCGGTGTGGATCGGGGCTGGACAAGAAGCCCCCCCCGTCGCGTTTCTCTGTTTT
This sequence comes from Carnegiea gigantea, assembly GCA_029747015.1. Classification (NCBI taxonomy): domain Eukaryota; kingdom Viridiplantae; phylum Streptophyta; class Magnoliopsida; order Caryophyllales; family Cactaceae; genus Carnegiea; species Carnegiea gigantea. The sequence goes on from JAKOGI010000073.1 coordinate 1,311,752, forward strand.
TCCAAAAACCAAAAGGGGCTTCGGCCCCTTTTTGATTTATCATCTTCATTCATTTTTTTTTTTCTCCCACTGATAAAACACGAACCCGCTGTATCATGAATCCAATTTCCCGACCTCCAGATCGTAAACCGTAACCATTAATATAACAAGCTACATCAATATTATTTCAATTTATCGAAATAACCAAATACGATTTTAGAACGATATCAATAGCGAAATCGGCTTAACGAAGGGGATAAAAATCCCGAGTGTTACAGCCAGATAGGTTTCTTGAGATGAAGGACAACACATATAGAGATGTCACACTTGAATTCTTAAGCACATTAGCTATTGAGGTCACATATGGCCAATGATGCTAGGAAGGGTACATATCCTTCTAACTCAATAGTGAATTGTATAAACTTAATTTGAGTGCTTTCATTGAAATATTTAGCTTCCCGTCGAGTTTAGATCTCCCTTACCATCATGTCCTTACTTATTTTAATCCCAGTTCATTTTGGTATGAAATTACGTGGATATGTAACTATGATTCAAGCACTTTAAAAGGCACCATTATTCGAAACCCATGCATACTTGTGACTCAAAGCTCGGGTTATTTTCCAGGAAAGATAGTTTGAATGTGCCCCATCATACTTCTTATTGAGCATGCTTCATGGTCATCGTACTGACCCGAGGTCCTTCTTGGCTACTTAGTGGTATAATGCGGCCACTAGTACTTTAGGAGTGATAGCTATTGGGAGTCTCATGAACCCCATTAACTGAATGGTCAATGCATTTTACCCTTCGTCCTGACGATAAAGTCCAATGGTTTGAGTGGATAAGTATAGACATTTTTTAGCAAATGCAATTTTGTAAAGTGAAGGCAAGACGGGTGTGTTGGATTTATCTTGGGAGGAGTCTTATGGCCATCCCTAATGTTAAGTGCACCACTTTTCATAGCTGGGGTAACCTCTTATTCATGCTGGGTAGAGAAGATATGGTCTATTCCATCCCTCATCCTTCTCTTCTAGCCCCGGAACTTCATCCTCATACCATCCTCTGCAGTCCTCTAACCTTGACCAAGTGAATGCCACCCTCTAGTCTATACAAAAGGAGAAAACCTTCCTTATGGCTTATGTCCAATTGAAGCATGCTGCACTCCGTAACTTTATTCAGGAGCGACATGATGAGCTCTATGGTATGTTGATCTTCCAAGCCTAATGCTTTCAAGATCTACATGCTTTCCTTAAGATTTAGAGGGATTGTCACATATCCCATGATTATCCTCAGTCTCCCACTCCCTTTCCTTTCTTATGCTTGCTTCTTACTTATCTCCCATCACTATTTGCTTTTGTGTGATTGCATTGAGGACCATGCTTTTTTTAAGCATAGGGGGAATTGTAATATTTTTGTGAATGTATATATTATACATGATTGCATCTATGTTTGCATTTAGGGTTAGCATATAGTTGGAACATCTAGTTTTACTTTTCATTTTACTGGGCATCATTTTACTACCATAGCATTTAGTCTTGCATTTAGAATATTAGGAACATTTACATCTAGTTATGCACCATAGGACTAACCTCATGTAGGATTGCATTTGAAAAATTGGAAAAAAACCTCCAATGGAAGAAAACCTTCAATGATGGCAATTTTAGACTAGGTAGTCTTTTTTAACTTAAGCTAACTCCCTGTCTTGCCCATTTGTGAATAAGGTTTTCAAAATGAGCTTTTGAAATTATGGTTCATATTTTAACCATTTTATCAAATGTGGACTAATTGCTCAATGAATCCTTACATAAATGCTGCATGTGAGTCTTAATAAGCTAATTATGACTTTGGTAAAGGTCCTATAAGGCTTTGATTTTTTTAAAAACTAATTAATCAATTTTAGTCTCAATACCTTTTCTTGAGTGACTCTTTCCGAACTTTATTTCTCAAGAACTTACTTTAACTTTCATTCAAGACCAAACTTGGCATACACATTAGACAGAATGGAAAAGACATTCTTTATATTGATTTGCTAAGCTACATTAACCAAATATCCATCCTTGTTATGCATGTTATGCACTAACCCCATTGATCCTTTAACCATTTTTGTTGCTGTGAACCCTCATATGTAAGTCTTGGTTAAACATATTTAGTTATACCTAATCCAAGACTATTGAGTTTCACTTGATTATTTATGATGATTGGGATTGGGGTAATGAGTGTTGAGATATCTTAGTGGGTTGGTATGGTTTGTTTAATGTGGCTAGGGACTTAGTGTTTCTTTGTTTGTATGAGAGACCCCTTTTTGGGTTGGTTGCAGTGTTCGATTTTTGTCCCTCTATTGCTATTCTCTTCTCTTAAACATTTGCCATTAACAAAAGAGGAAAAAAAGTGAAAAAGAAAGAAAATATGAATAAAAAAGTTTGGCATGGTTGGATTGTGCATCTTCATTTTTGAGTATTTCAACTTTTTTTTTCCTGAAGCTTATTTATGAGGGGTGACTTTATTATTCAAATGTGGTATAGGTTAGAGGTATGCTTTTATAGTTGATTGGGACTATTAAGTTTTATTTATAGTCTTTGACATTTAGCTTCACACTTTCCAAAACATTTGTTGCTCTTATCCTTTGCCGGTTTGGCCTCCATTACAACCCATGTGAACTCTTTATGATTTTTTTTTCTATGTATTACATCTTTGTGGTTGAGAGTTCAAGAGCTTGAGTGAGTTTATGGTAGATTTGAGACCATGGACTGAGATTTGAGGGACCTTTATATGCTGTAACATGTAAGTAGAGTGTTCTATATGATCAAATTGAAGTTCTACCAGTCCACCTAGTTTTATCAATTTATGTTCCAATATTAACTGCTTGTGATGATTTAGATGGTTGGTTCAAATTTAATGCTGTGATTCTTAAAAGTCTTTTCAAAACTTCATTCTCCTATCTGTGTGCAAAATGTTGGGTCACTTCTAGGCTAACTTTGAGTTGGTCTTGCAATAGGGGGTGTCATTGTTGTCGTATTTGAGGAGGTTGTACATAGATCTTCTCATTTTTTTTAATTTTCATTTTTAGTCTTATGATTGCTTGTGGACATGCAATGGTTCAAGCAGGGAAGAGTTTGATAAGGGCTTAAAATGTGCATTATTTAAGGATCATTTATTAGCGATTCTAATAACTACAACCATGGTTGGAGGAATCATCCTAATTTTTTATGGAGGTTTCAAAATGTTGAGAATCCTCAGACTCAGTCTAGTAGACCTACCCCTCCTGGTTTCCAAAACCAGTGATATGCTCCACCCTTTTCCCGTTAAGCTCCATCTGGGAGCTCTGATATAGACAAGGTAATTTCTGCCCTTGGAACTTTGACCTTTGTTGTGCAAAATGTTGATTCTAAGGTCCAAGGAATTGAGTCTAAGACGTACATTGTTGACTCTCACTCACAATCTATAGCTAAGTTAGAAACCCAACTTCGGCAATTAGCCATAGCTGTAGGTAAAAGAGAAGAAGGAAACTTTCGAGTCATCCCGTCCAAAATCCTAAAGGCCGGCAATTTGAACAATTGAAAGCTGTAATGGTTCTTAGGAGTGGTAAAGAAGTAGACAACAAGGTGAGTGAGAAGAAACATGATAAATATGAAAGACTTAAGACAATGGAGAGTGACCTTGAGATTGAAAAAGAGAATGACCTATCCCCCTCTCCTGTTGTGTCTGACCCCATTGTGACATATGAGCCAAGGGTTCCTTACCCTCAAGCTTTGGATGCACCATTTTCTTCCAAGAAAGACAAGCAAAGGGATGACATCCTAGAGACCTTTAAGCAAGTTAAGGTCAATCTTCCCCTCTTAGAAGCAATTAGACAGATCCCAACCTATGCTAAGTTCCTTAAAGACATGTGTACTTTTAAAAGAAAATCTAAAGATGACAAGTCTAGAAAGATTCTTCTAAGTGAACAAGTGAGTTCAATTCTGAAATGCGATACTTCTCCTAAGTTCAAAGATTCTGGTGTCCCTACCATTTCATGTTTTATTGGCAATCACAAAATTAAAAGGGCACTTTTGGATTTGGGTTCTAGTGTCAATTTGATACCATATTTTGTTTACTTAGGGTGGGATTAGGTGAACTGCAACCTTCCAACTATACCCTTCAGCTTACTGATAGGTCGGTTAGGATTCCTAGGGGGCGAATAGATGATGTCTTGGTACAAATTGATAAAGGATTCTTTCCTGTTGACTTTGTTGCATTGGACATAGTCATGCTTCTAAATAGGTCCCTCTTATTCTAGGACGTCCCTTCCTAGCCACAGGTAACGCTACCATTAACTGTAGGACGGGAGTGATGGATGTCTCCATCATGAACATTCAAAACTTCTGCTCAACCTGTGTTTGAAGATGAATCTGAATGCTTCTTTGTTGATGTGATTGATAAAATGATTGAAGAGGCTTTACCTGCTATTGTGAGCAATGATCCCTTGGGCATCTGTCTTTCCCATGAGGATTTGAGATTGTTTGACTTAGGAAGTATGATAGGTGAGATGAATTCTACTTTTGACTCCACTCCTCATCTTGAGTCTTCCTCCTAGATGTCCACTTATGAACCTCTTCCCCCTTTGGCTAGTTCTCCTATACTACCTTCTATTGTTTCTCCACCTAAACTTGAGTTGAAACCTCTTCCTGATTCACTCAAGTATGTGTTTTGGGGCCCCAAAGAGACCCTACCTGTTATTATATCTTCTCTTCTATCTTGTGATCAAGAGAAAGAATTGATTCGTGTTTTGTCTGATCATAAGGGTACTATTAGATGGTCTGTTACCTGATTTGAAAGGGATTGGTCCTACAATTTGTATGCACAGAATTCATTTAGAGGATGATGCTAAACTTGTTAGGCAAATGCAACGCAGACTGAACCCTCACATGAAAGAAGTTGTTCAGAAAGAAGTAGTAAAGCTTTTAGATGCAGGCATTGTCCACCCAATTTCTAATAATCAATGGGTTAGTCCGGCACAACTGGTCCGTAAGAAATCTGGCATAACTGTGGTTAAGAATAATGAAGGTGAACTAATTCCCACTAGATAGACCACGGGGTGGAGGGTATGCATTGATTACAGGAAATTGAATTATGTCATAAGAAAGGACCATTTTTCCCTCCCATTCGTTGATCAAATTTTGGAAAAGTTAGTTGGAAAAAGTTTTTACTGCTTTCTAGATGGGTGTTCTGGTTACAACCAAATACCTGTCTATCCTGAGGATCAAAAGAAAACTACATTTACATGCCCGTCAGGTACCTTTGCCTATCGAAGGATGCCTTTTGGGTTGTGTAATGCACCTTCCGCATTCCAGAGATGTATGATGGCCATATTTTCTGATTATATTGATAATTTTACGGAAGTGTTTATGAATGATTTCTCTGTTCTTGGTTCTTCCTTTCATATGTGTCTTGCTAATTTATCCATTGTGCTAAAAAGATGTGAAGAAGTGAATCTTGTTTTGAGTTAGGAAAAGAGTCATTTCATGGTCCAAGAAGGAATTGTTTTGGGACATAAAGTGTCCGAAAAAGGGATTGAGGTTGATAAAGCCAAGGTTGATCTGATTTCTAATTTACCTATGCCTTCTTCTATGAACCAAATTAGATCTTTTCTTGATCATGCTGGTTTCTATAGGAGATTTATTAAGGATTTTAGTCAAGTGGCTTGCCTACTTACTAATCTTCTTGCCAAAGATGCTCCTTTGGTGATTGATGAATCTTGTGTGCAAGCTTTTGAAAAGTTTCGATCTTTGTTAGTGTCAGCCCCTATTGTGCAGCCCCCTAATTTTTCTTTGCCATTTAACATCATGTTGATGTATCTGATTTTGCTATTGGGGCTGTTTTGGGTCAAAGGGTGAATAGAATGCCTCATGTCACATACTATGCTAGTAGAACTCTCACTGATGCTCAAAAGAATTATTCTACTACTGAGAAAGAGTTACTAGCTGTAGTATTTGCACTTGATAAATTCCGTTCATACCTTTTGTGTTCTAAATTGATTGTGTTTACTGATCATGCTGCATTAAAACACTTATTGGCTAAGAATGACACTAAGCTAAGACTTATTAGATGGATTTTGTTACTTCAAAAGTTTGATATTGAAATGAAAGATAGGAAAGGTTCTGAAAATTCTATTCCAGACCTCTTGTCCAGAATCTTTACTGAGTATACTAATAACTCAGTTGGATTTTCTGACCACTTTCCTGATAAGCAACTATTTGCTGTGTCACCTGCCCCTCTCCCTTGGTTTACTCACATTGTGAATTACCTTGCACTAGGAAGATTCCTCCTCACTGGTCCAAACAAGAAAAAGATAGGTTCTTCTCATAGGTAAGACATTACTATTGGGAAGATCCTTATCTTTTCAAACATTGCCCTGACCAAGTAATACATAGATGTGTCCCCGCGAGTGAAATTCATAGTATTCTTACCTTTTGTCACTCTTATGCTTATGGTGGTCACTTTGGAGGTCGTAGGACAGCTGCTAAAGTCGTGCAAAGTGGGTTCTTCTGGCCCACTCTATTTAGAGATGCTCACCGATTTTGCCTTGCTTATGAGCATTGTCAACGTACGGGTGCCCTGTCCCGTCGTGATATGATGCCCCTTTCCCCTATTTTGATTATTGAAATATTTGATGTGTGGGGCATTGATTTCATGGGTCCCTTTCACCCATCTTTTGGCTTTGTTTACATATTAGTTGCTGTTGATTACGTGTTGAAATGGGTGGAAGCTCAAGCTACTAGGACCAATGACCACAAAGTTGTGGTTAAGTTTGTGAAAGAGTGTATTTTCTGTCGATATGGTACCCCTAGAACTCTTATAGTGATGGAGAGAGTCACTTTTGTCATCGATCTTTTGAGGCTTTGCTTAGGAAGTATTATGTGACTTATAAAGTTGCTACTCCTTATCATCCTCATACTAGTGGTCAAGTTGAGGTTTCTAATCATGAGATTAAGTCTATACTTGAAAAAACGGTTCGACCTGGTAGAAAGACTGGTCTTTGAGATTACATGATGCTCTTTGGGCCTATCGTACTGCTTATAAGGCTCCCATTGGGATGTCTCCTTACCGGCTTCTTTTTGGTAAGGCTTGTCACTTGCCAGTTGAGTTAGAACACTGTACTTTTCAGGCTATTAAAGCTTTTAATTTTGATATAAAACAAGTAGGTTCTAACCGTATGCTTCAATTGAATGAGTTGGATGAATTGTGTAATGAAACCTATGAGAGTGTTAAGATTGATAAAGCCAAAACCAAAACTTTTCATGATAATACAATTTCTCGTCAATCTTTTAAACCTAATCAGAAGGTTTAGCTTTTTAATTCTAAGCTTAAACTATTTCTTGGCAAGTTGAGATCCAGATGGGATGGTCCTTTTATTGTCCAACAAGTGTTTCCCTCTGGGGCAGTTCAAATTTTAGATTCCCAAGATGGTAGAGTTCTCACGGTTAATGGTCAACGTTTGAAACCTGTAGTGACTCATGATTTCGGCCCTGGGTTGATTGAATCCATCAATTTGGTAGACCCTATTTACTATGATTAGTGGGTAGGGCATTGTCTGGCCGAAGACGTAAAACTTAGCGCTTGTTGGGAGGCAACCCAATCTTTTAGGTGATTTTGAGTCTTTTTTAATTTTAATTTTAATTCTAATTTGTTTTTATTTTATTTTATTTTCCCGGTGTGCTTGTGTTTTTAAGTGTGGCTCTTCACTTGGTTTTTGGCTTTTGAGGTTCCTGATGGTTGTGACTGTCCGTTGAGAGTTTGACTATTGCGCTTACATGGAAACAACTTCCTCATGCTATCAGGTTGTGTTGCTCTTTTCTCCATTTCCCTCTATCTTATTATTTTCTACATTGAGGACAATGTAAGGTTTAGGTGTGGGGGGAAGGCAAAATGAAAATTCTAAGGAAAATCAAACTTTAAAATTGTGGGTGAATTTGATTTTGGGAAGCAATTGAGTGTTCTGATTACGCATGTTCTACTCCTATTATATGGGTTTGATTCATGTGACTCATGCTCAGTAGAGATTATTTCCGGCTTTGACTAGTTGAAGGCCAAAATTTTTGCTGTGTTAATATCATTTTGTAGTGGATTTTGAGTATGAGATGTAATTTACAATGTCGTGATGAGTATTCGATAAGCATTAAGTTTCCCATTGACTTTTCAATCAAAAAAAAGAAAATCAAATAAATGAAATTAATTGAGTTCTGATTTCAGTACCCATGTTAAGGTCCTATCTATATCTATATCTTTAATTGCCTGAATATATACAAAGTGCTTATCTAAGTATTATCTTTATTCATATCTTTATTCACTCAAGAAAGCACATGAAATCAAGTAACTTCTGAAAATAAATAGCTCAAAGTCTCAAAAAGAGAGGGAAAAAAATAATAAAAAAATTGATTTGGCATTGGGGACTCGAATTTAAAAGATGCTCTTGTGATTTTTGTTATGTGGGGTGAAACGTCGTGCTTATGGTTTGCTACTTGGTTTCGTTGTGTACTTCATTTGCTTGAATCTTGGCCTATTGACTTAGTTAAAATTGGAAGTATTTGATAATGAGTTGTGGGTTGGTAGTGAATTGATATATGTGATTTGGAGTGGGCATTCATAGTTGGATCACTTAATTTTCTTCCTTAATCTTATTCTACGTGATGGTTTAAATGAATATATGCATTAATGATATTTTTTGCTCGAGGACTAGCAAAGTTTTGGTGTGGGAGAGTTGATAATTCATATTTTATAGATAATTTTCTCCTTCATTTCACCTACTTTTAAATCTTTGAAATATATTTTATGAGTAAATAATGCATATTTTATGTAATTTTCAGGTAAAAATAAAATAAAGAAATTTGGGTACGGAGCTGATCAAGTTGATTTGAATTTGTCCGAGTTCCCGTAAATGCAAAGCTCATAGACCAAGCTCAAGAGCCCAAAAGAAAGAGAAAGTAGGGGAAAAAAAAAAACATAAAATGGTTTGTTTGGGCCTGAGCAAGTGGCCCAGTTTTGACCGTGCAGCCTCATCTCTTTCTCTCCCAACATCTCTCTCCTGGCTGGGCTCCTCCCGTACAGCTCATCAGCAGCCCAGCACCATGCCTCTTACTCCATCTCATCCTCTTATCTTCTCTCATAACCCGCCAGCCTTCCATCTTGCTCTCTCTCTCTCTCTCGCCTGGGCTCGAATCCTCAGGCCTAGCTAGCCCAGCTCCCCTCTTTTCCACCAGCAGCCCAGCGACTTAAGCCTGCCTCCAGTTTTCTTCTCTTAGCCCACCAGGTCCAATACAGCTTGCATCAAATTATTTCAGCAGCCAAGACATGGTTTTTACAAGCAACCTCAAGTGACCTAGACAAATACAACTAATTAAAATTAATATTATACTTATGACCAGCCATGACCATGCATGTAACATCCCAAATTAATTAGAATTGATTTTCATTAATTTTGGGGGTATCCTAAGGAGTTGGATTTTCACTATAAAAAGGGTTCAAGGTTGAGGGAAAAAGACACTCATATCCATCCATGCACAGTCACACTCATATATTCATCTATTCTCTCTCTCATTCTCCCATTTTCTATCTTCTATTTTTTTAGAGAGTTGAAAGAGTCTTTGTAAGACAAGATCATTTGGGTTGAGGGGTTAGGAAGAAAATAAGCTTTGTTAGCTATTTTTCTCTTCTCTTCTCATCTCATTTGTGAGTCAAATTTGAGAGTTTACACTAACTTTTCAGAATTTTGTGTAATTGAGTACAAAGTTTAGACATAGGTTGTGAAATATACCGATTCCAATGGTGTTTTTGCTAACTATGGCCGGCTAAACTACTCATTCTAGGATTAGGATGGATCCTTGATAATAATATTCTTTTGCTAATTTCTTATGGGGTTATTTTTGTCTCTTTTACATAATCTTGAGTTTATATTTGATCATAATCTATTTATGCATCTTAATACTAATATTTAATCATGTTGATGATACTAGTTTAATTTGCTATCTCAAATGAATATTAGACCTTGTAGGCTAATATGATAATTATGTAATTGGACTTAAAATTATAATTATTTCAATTGAATAATGTATGCGAGAAATTAGATGAGTTATGTCTAAGAAGAATAATTCATGCTAAGCCACTAGATAAATAATCTCATTTGATAATAATAACCATCTTTTTGACTTATGGACTAATGCTTGTAACTTAGATTGAACAAGTGACAAATTGAATCCCCATTTAAATGAGTAAATTAATATTGACATCAAAGGTGAAATTCAAAGTCCTAGATCTTTCTCCTATTAATTTCTCTCCAATCTCTTGACTTGTTTACTCTTATTTTGCTCCTTAATTCTTTTTGATAATTGAACCGATAAATTGAATTATTCTTTACAATCAGAAAGGATAAATTTAAAATTGCTATTGTTCTTTGTGGGATCGACACCCCTATACTCGCTTGTCTACAATTAACCTTGTGCACTTGCAAGTAAAAAGGGTTTTAAAACTAAACATAAAATCCACACCAAGTTTTTGGCGCCGTTGTCGAGAAGCGAATAGTGATTTTTGAATTTTCTCTTCCTTTTATTTATTTTTTTCCCCCTTCCCTGCTAATCTAACAATTTTATTTATTTATTCTCCATCCCCTTCCCTTTTCTTTTTTTATTTCATTCCCCAATCCCTCCTAATCTAACCATTTTATTATTGTTCTTCCCATTCCCTTTTAATCTAACTATTTTCCCTATCCCTTCTAACCTAATCTATTTTTTGTATTTTTTTATTTTTTCCCTCTTCTCCACTAATCTAACAACCTAATCTAATTTTTTTTCCTTTTTGTTATTTTATTTATTGTACCTAATCTAACAATCCCTTTCCCTTTTATTTCCATTGTTTTTTTAATTTAATTTTTATTTTTATTTTCTTTTATTTTGCTTCATTTTGCTTTATTATTTTTTGTTATTTTCCCCCTTCCCTTGGTTCTTTCTTTTATTTGTTTATTTTTATTTTTATTTATTTATTTATTTTTCCTTTCTTCTTATTTTTCTCTTCTTATCTCTTTTTTCTTTTTTCTCTTTTATTTTGTTTGGCGGTTATTATTGTGGTGATTACATTCTTTTCTTTTTGTTACAGTGCCATTTGAGATTAAACATTCTTTTATCCAAATGCTTCTCTCGTTTTATGGGCTAGAGTCTGAAAATCCTTTCAAGCATGTTGATGCATTCTTAGAGATTTGTTCCACTGTGATTTTAAATAATATCTCTGATGATACTCTTCGCTTATGGCTTTTTCCTTTTTCTTTAAAAGATAAAGCTAAAGCTTGGTTGGATACTAAGACAAATATCACCACTTGGGATCAATTGCAAAAGGAATTCTTGAAAAAGTTTTTCTCCATTGGTAAACTGACTGCCTTAAGACGTGCTATAACCACCTTCTCACATAATAAAAATGAACAATTGCATGAAAGTCGGAAAAGGTTTAAAGAATTGTTGCGATGTTGTCCTCACCATGAGACACCTATGTGGCAACTTGCCCAGAGTTTTTACTCTGCCTTAGATGAGCACAATAGGCAGATGGTTGATACGTCATGTGGTGGTAGTTTCTTGTAAAAAAACTCCTAAAGAAGCTTGGAAATTATTTGAACATTTGAGTGAAAATTCACACTTGTATGCTACTTCCTCACATTCTGATTTACCTAGACAATTAGGAAGTAAAGGGGAGATTTATGAGGTTTCACATTCAATTAACCTTTCTAGTAAAGTTGATGTTTTAGCTAAGGAATTTGATCAATTGTTGTGTATGAATAAAGTGTCTAATGCCCCTAATATGCAAGAAGTGTGTTCGATTTGTGCTAGTTCCATGCATGCTTCTGTTGAATGTACGTGTATTGGTAAGTCTGACTATATGACTAAACAAGTAAATGCCACCCAAGGATTTCCTTCATCCAACAATGCTTATTCTAATACCTATAATCATGGTTGGAGGAATCATCCTAATTTTTCATTGAGGTCTCAAAATGTTGAGAATCCTCAGGCTCAGTCTAGTAGACCTACCCCTCCTGGTTTCAAAAACCAGCGATATGCTCCTCCCTCTTCCCATCAAGCGCCATCTGGGAGCTCTGATATAGACAAGGTAATTTCTGCCCTTGGAACCTTGACCTCTGTTGTGCAAAATGTTGATTCTAAGGTCCAAGAAATTGAGTCTAAGATGCACATTGTTGACTCTTACTCACAATCTATAACTAAGTTAGAAACCCAACTTCGGCAATTAGCCATAGCTATAGGCAAAAGAGAAGAAGAAAAACTTCCGAGTCATCCCGTCCAAAATCCTAAAGGCCGGCAATTTGAACAATTGAAAGCTGTAATGGTTCTTAGGAGTGGTAAAGAAGTAGACAACAATGTGAGTGAGAAGAAACATGATAAAGATAAAAGACTTAAGACAATGGAGAGTGACCTTGAGATTGAAAAAGAGAATGACCTATCCCCCTCTCCTGTTGTGTCTGACCCCATTGTGACATATGAGCCAAAGGGTTCCTTACCCTCAAGCTTTGGATACACCATTTCCTTCCAAGAAAGACAAGCAAAGAGATGACATCCTAGAGACCTTTAAGCAAGTTAAGGTCAATCTTCCCCTCTTAGAAGCAATTAGACAGATCTCAGCCTATGCTAAGTTCCTTAAAGACATGTGTACTTTTAAAAGAAAATCTAAAGATGACAAGTCTAGAGAGATTCTTCTAAGTGAACAAGTGAGTTCAATTATGAAATGCGATACTTCTCCTAAGTTCAAAGATTCTGGTGTCCCTACCATTTCATGTTTTATTGGCAATCACAAAATTGAAAGGGCACTTTTGGATTTGGGTTCTAGTGTCAATTTGATACCATATTTTGTTTACTTAGGATGGGATTAGGTGAACTGCAACCTTCCAACTATACCCTTCAACTTGCTGATAAGTCGGTTAGGACTCCTAGGGGGCGAATAGATGATGTCTTGGTACAAATTGATAAAGGATTCTTTCCTGTTGACTTTGTTGCATTGGACATAGTCATGCTTCTAAATAGGTCCCTCTTATTCTAGGACGTCCCTTCCTAGCCACAGGTAACGCTACCATTAACTGTAGGACGGGAGTGATGGATGTCTCCATCATGAACATGAGGGTTAGGCTTAACATTTTTAAAACTTCTGCTCAACCTGTGTTTGAAAATGAATCTAAATGCTTCTTTGTTGATGTGATTGATAAAATGATTGAAGAGGCTTTACCTGCTGTTGTGAGCAATGATCCCTTGGGCATCTGTCTTTCCCATGAGGATTTGAGATTGTTTGACTTAGGAAGTATGATAGGTGAGATGAATTCTACTTTTGACTCCACTCCTCATCTTGAGTCTTCCTCCTAGATGTCCACTTATGAACCTCTTCCTCCTTTGGCTAGTTCTCCTATGCCACCTTCTGTTGTTTCTCCACCTAAACTTGAGTTGAAACCTCTTCCTGATTCACTCAAGTATGTGTTTTTGGGCCCCAAAGAGACCCTACCTGTTATTATATCTTCTCTTTTATCTTGTGATCAAGAGAAAGAATTGATTCGTGTTTTGTCTGATCATAAGGGTGCTATTGGATGGTCTGTTACCTGATTTGAAAGGGATTAGTCCTACAATTTGTATGCATAGAATTCATTTAGAGGATGATGCTAAACCTGTTGGGCAAATGCAGCGCAGACTAAACCCTCACATGAAAGAAGTTGTTCAGAAAGAAGTAGTAAAGCTTTTAGTTGCAGACATTGCCCACCCAATTTCTGATAGTCAATGGGTTAGTCCGGCACAAGTGGTCCGTAAGAAATCTGGCATAACTGTGGTTAAGAATAATGAAGGTGAACTAATTCCCACTAGATAGACCACGGGGTGGAGGGTGTGCATTGATTACAGGAAATTGAATTATGTCATAAGAAAGGACCATTTTTCCCTCCCATTCGTTGATCAAATTTTGGAAAAGTTAGCTAGAAAAAGTTTTCACTGCTTTCTAGATGGGTGTTCTGGTTACAACCAAATACCTGTCTATCCTGAGGATCAAAAGAAAACTACATTTACATGCCCGTCAGGTATCTTTGCCTATCGAAGGATGCCTTTTGGGTTGTGTAATGCACCTTCCGCATTCCAGAGATGTATGATGGCCATATTTTCTAATTATATTGATAATTTTATGGAAGTTTTTATAAATGATTTCTCTGTTTTTGGTTCTTCCTTTCATATGTGTCTTGCTAATTTATCCAGTGTGCTAAAAAGATGTGAAGAAGTGAATCTTGTTTTGAGTTGGGAAAAGAGTCATTTCATGGTCCAAGAAGGGATTGTTTTGGGACATAAAGTGTCTGAAAAAGGGATTGAGGTTGATAAAGCCAAGGTTGATCTGATTTCTAATTTACCTATGCCTTCTTCTATGAACCAAATCAGATCTTTTCTTGGTCATGCTGGTTTCTATAAGAGATTTATTAAGGATTTTAGTCAAGTGGCTTGCCTACTTACTAATCTTCTTGCCAAAGATGCTCCTTTGGTGATTGATGAGTCTTGTGTGCAAGCTTTTGAAAAGTTTTGATCTTTGTTAGTATCAGCTCTTATTGTGCAGCCCTTGATTTTTCTTTGCCATTCGAGATCATATTGATGTATCTGATTTTGCTATTAGGGCTGTTTTGGGTCAAAGGGTGAATAGAATGCCTGATGTCACATACTATGCTAGTAGAACTCTCACTGATGCTCAAAAGAATTATTCTACTACTGAGAAAGAGTTACTAGCTGTAGTATTTGCACTATGAAAATTCTGTCCATACCTTTTGTGTTCTAAATTGATTGTGTTTACTTATCATGCTGCATTAAAACACTTATTGGCTAAGAATGCCACTAAGCTAAGACTCATGAGATGGATTTTGTTGCTCCAAAAGTTTGATATTGGAATAAAAGATAGGAAAGGTTCTGAAAATTCTGTTGCAGACCACTTGTCCAGAATCTTTACTGAGTATACTGATGACTCAGTTGGATTTTCTGACCACTTTCCTGATGAGCAACTATTTGCTGTGTCACCTGCCCCTCTCCCTTAGTTTGCTCACATTGTGAATTACCTTGCACTAGGAAGATTCCTCCTCACTGGTCCAAACAAGAAAAAGATAGGTTCTTCTCATAGGTAAGACATTCCTATTGGGAAGATCCTTATCTTTTCAAACATTGCCCTGACCAAGTGATACATAGATGTGTCCCCGAGAGTGAAATTCATAGTATTCTTACCTTTTGTCACTCTTATGCTTGTGGTGGTCACTTTGAAGGTCGTAGGATAGCTGCTAAAGTCGTACAAAGTGGGTTCTTCTGGCCCACTCTATTTAGAGATGCTCACCGATTTTGCCTTGCTTATGAGCATTATCAACGTACGGGTGCCCTGTCCCGTCGTGATATGATGCCCCTCTCCCCTATTCTGATTATTGAAATATTTGATGTGTGGGGCATTGATTTCATGGGTCCCTTTCCCCCATCTTTTGGCTTTGTTTACATATTAGTTGCTGTTGATTACGTGTCGAAATGGGTGGAAGCTCAGGCTACTAGGACCAATGACCACAAAGTTGTGGTTAAGTTTGTGAAAGAGTGTATTTTCTGTCGATATGGTACCCCTAGAACTCTTATTAGTGATGGAGGGAGTCACTTTTGTCATCGATCTTTTGAAGCTTTGCTTAGGAAGTATTCTGTGACTTATAAAGTTGCTACTCCTTATCATCCTCATACTAGTGGTCAAGTTGAGGTTTCTAATCGTGAGATTAAGTCTATACTTGAAAAAACGGTTCGACCTGGTAGAAAGACTGGTCTTTGAGATTACATGATGCTCTTTGGGCCTATCGTACTGCTTATAAGGCTCCCATTGGGATGTCTCCTTACCGGCTTCTTTTTGGTAAGGCTTGTCACTTGCCAGTTGAGTTAGAACACTGTACTTTTCAGGCTATTAAAGCTTTTAATTTTGATATAAAACAAGTAGGTTCTAACCGTATGCTTCAATTGAATGAGTTAGATGAATTGTGTAATGAAACCTATGAGAGTGTTAAGATTGATAAAGCCAAAACCAAAACTTTTCATGATAAAACAATTTCTCGTCAATCTTTTAAACCTAATCAGAAGGTTTAGCTTTTTAATTCTAAGCTTAAACTATTTCTTGGCAAGTTGAGATCCAGATGGGATGGTCCTTTTATTGTCCAACAAGTGTTTCCCTCTGGGGCAGTTCAAATTTTGGATTCCCAAGATGGTAGAGTTCTCACAGTTAATGGTTAACGTTTGAAACCTGTTGTGACTCATGATTTCGGCCCTGGGTTGATTGAATCCATCAATTTGGTAGACCCTATCTACTATGATTAGTGGGTAGGGCATTGTCTGGCCGAAGATGTAAAACTTAGCGCTTGTTGGGAGGCAACCCAATCTTTTAGGTGATTTTGAGTCTTTTTTAATTTTAATTTTAATTTTAATTTGTTTTTATTTTATTTTATTTTCCTGGTGTGCTTGTGTTTTTGAGTGTGGCTCTTCACTTGGTTTTTGGCTTTTGAGGTTCCTGATAGTTGTGACTGTCCGTTGAGAGTTTGACTATTGCGCTTACATGGAAACAACTTCCTCATGCTATCAGGTTGTGTTGCTCTTTTCTCCATTTCCCTCTATCTTATTGTTTTCTACATTGAGGACAATGTAAGGTTTAGGTGTGGGGGGAAGGCAAAATGAAAATAGCTAACACTCAAGTATGTATTTTTGGAACCCAAAGAGACCCTACCTGTTATTATATCTTCTCTTCTATCTTGTGATCAAAAGAAAGAATTGATTCGTATTTTATCTGATCATAAGGGTGCTATTGGATGGTCTATTACCTGATTTGAAAGGGATTAGTCCTACAATTTGTATGCACAGAATTCATTTAGAGGATGATGCTAAATCTGTTAGGCAAATGCAACGCAGACTGAACCCTCACATGAAAGAAGTTGTTCAGAAAGAAGTAGTAAAGCTTTTAGATGCAGGCATTGTCCACCCTATTTTTGATAGTCAATGGGTTAGTCCGGTACAAGTGGTCCCTAAGAAATCTGGTATAACTGTGGTTAAGAATGATGAAGGTGAACTAATTCCTACTAGATAGACCACGGGGTGGAGGGTGTGCATTGATTATAGGAAATTGAATTCTATCATAAGAAAGGACCATTTTTCCCTCCCATTCGTTGAGCAAATTTTGGAAAAGTTAGCTGAAAAAAGTTTTTACTGCTTTCTAGATGAGTGTTCTGGTTACAACCAAATACCTGTCTATCCTGAGAATCAAAGAAAACTACATTTACATGCCTGTCAGGTACCTTTGCCTATCGAAGGATGCCTTTTGGGTTGTGTAATGCACCTTCCGCATTCCAGAGATGTATGATGGACATATTTTCTGATTATATTGATAATTTTAGGGAAGTGTTTATGAATGATTTCTCTGTTTTTGGTTCTTCCTTTGATATGTGTCTTGCTAATTTATCCATTGTGCTAAAAAGATGTGAAGAAGTGAATCTTGTTTTGAGTTGGGAAAGGAGTCATTTCATGGTCCAAGAAGGGATTGTTTTGGGACATAAAGTGTCCGAAAAAGGGATTGAGGTTGATAAAGCCAAGGTTGATCTGATTTCTAATTTACCTATGCCTTCTTCTATGAACCAAATCAGATCTTTTCTTGATCATGTTGGTTTCTATAGGAGATTTATTAAGGATTTTAGTCAAGTGGCTTGCCCACTTACCAATTTTCTTACCAAAGATGCTCCTTTGGTGATTGATGAGTCTTGTGTGCAAGCTTTTGAAAAGTTTCGATCTTTGTTAGTGTCAGCCCCTATTGTGCAGCCCTCTGATTTTTCTTTGTCATTCGAGATCACGTTGATGTATCTGATTTTGCTATTGGGGCTGTTTTGGGTCAAAGGATGAATAGAATGCCTCATGTCACATACTATGCCAGTAGAACTCTCACTGATGCTCAAAAGAATTATTCTACTACTGAGAAAGAGTTACTAACTGTAGTGTTTGCACTTGATAAATTTCGTCCATACCTTTTGTGTTCTAAAGTGATTGTGCTTACTGATCATGCTGCATTAAAACACTTATTAGCTAAGAATGACACTAAGCCAAGACTCGTTAGATGGATTTTGTTGCTCCAAGAGTTTGATATTGAAATAAAAATAGGAAAGGTTCTGGAAATTCTGTTGTAGACCATTTGTCCAGAATCTTTACTGAGTATAATGATGACTTAGTTGGATTTTCTAGCCACTTTCCTGATGAGCAATTATTTGCTGTGTCACGTGCCCCTCTCCCTTGGTTTGCTCACATTGTGAACTATCTTGTCACTGGGAAGATTCCTCCTCACTGGTCCAAACAAGAGAAAGATAGGTTCTTCTTACAGGTAAGACATTACTATTGGGAAGATCCTTATCTTTTCAAATATTGTCCTGACCAAGTAATACGTAGATGTGTCCCCGAGAGTGAAATTCATAGTATTCTTACCTTTTGTCACTCGTGGTGGTCACTTTGGAGGTTGTAGGACAGCTGCTAAAGTCCTACAAAGTGGGTTCTTCTGGCCCACTCTATTTAGAGATGCTCACCGATTTTGCCTTGCTTGTGAGCGTTGTCAACGTACGGGTGCCCTGTCCCATCGTGATATGATGCCGCTTTCCCCTATTTTGATTATTGAAATATTTGATGTGTGGGGCATTGATTTCATAGGTCCCTTTCCCCCATCTTTTGGCTTTGTTTACATATTAGTTGCTGTTGATTACGTGTCGAAATGGGTGGAAGCTCAGGCTACTAGGACCAATGACCACAAAGTTGTGGTTAAGTTTGTGAAAGAGTGTATTTTCTGTCGATATGGTGCCCCTAGAACTCTTATTAGTGATGGAGGGAGTCACTTTTATCATCGATCTTTTGAGGCTTTGCTTAGGAAGTATTCTGTGACTCATAAAGTTGCCTTATCATCCTTAGACTAGTGGTCAAGTTGAGGTGTCTAATCGTGAGATTAAATCTATACTTGAAAAAACGGTTCGACCTGATAGGAAAGACTGGTCTTTGAGATTACATGATGCTTTTTGGGCCTATCGTACTACTTATAAGACTCCCATTAGGATGTCTCCTTATCGGCTTCTTTTTGGTAAGGCTTGTCACTTGCCAGTTGAGTTAGAACGCTGCGCTTTTTGGGCTATTAAAGCTTTTAATTTTGATATGAAATAAGCATGTTCTAACCGTAGGCTTCAATTGAATGAGTTGGATGAATTGTGTAATGAAGCCTATGAGAATGTTAAGATTGATAAAGCCAAAACCAAAACTTTTCTTGATAAAATGATTTCTCGTAAATCTTTTAAACCTAATCAGAAGGTTTGGCTTTTTAATTCTAAGCTTAAGATCCAGATGGGATGGTTCTTTTATTGTCCAACAAGTGTTTCCCTCTGGGGCAGTTCAAATTTTGGATCCCCAAAATGGTAGAGTTCTCATGGTTAATGGTCAACATTTGAAACCTGTTGTGACTCATGATTTCGGCCCTGGTTTGATTGAATCCATCAATTTGGTGGACCCTGTCTACTATGATTAGTGGGTAGGGCATTGTCTAGCCGAAGACGTAAAACTTAGCGCTTGTTGGGAGGCAACCCAATCTTTTAGGTGATTTTGAGTCTTTTTAAATTTTTATTTTTATTTGTTTTTATTTTATTTTATTTTATTTTATTTTCCTGGTGTGTTTGTGTTTTTGAGTGTGGCTCTTCACTTGGTTTTTGGCTTTTGAGGTTCCTGATGGTTGTGACGGTCCGTTGAGAGTTCGACTATTGCGCTTACATGGAAACAACTTCCTCATGCTATCAGGTTGTGTTGCTCTTTTCTCCATTTCCCTCTATCTTATTATTTTCTACATTGAGGACAATGTAAGGTTTAGGTGTGGGGGGAAGTCAACCCATGTTCTACTCCTATTATATGGATTTGATTCATGTGACACATGCTCAGTAGAGATTATTTCTAGCTTTGACTAGTAGAAGGCCAAAATTTTTGCTGTGTTAATGTCATTATGTAGTCGATTTTGAGTATGAAATGTAACCCCATTTACAATGTTGTGATGAGTATTCAATAGGCATTGAGTTTCCCATTGACTTTTCAATCAAAAAAAAAAGAAAATCAAATAAATGAAATTAATTGAGTTCTGATTTCGGTACCAATGTTCAGGTCCTATCTATATCTATATCTTTAATTGCCTGAATATGTACTAAGTGCTTATCTGAGTGTTATCTTTATTCATATCTTTATACACTCAAAAAAGCACATGAAATCAAGTAACTTCTGAAAATAAATAGCTCAAAGTCTCAAAAAGAGAGGAAAAAAACAAAAAATAAAAAATAAAAAAATTGATTTGGCATTGGGGACTCGATTTTAAAAGATGCTCTTGTGATTTTTGTTATGTGGGGTGAAACGTCGTGCTTATGGTTTGCTACTTGGTTTCGTTGTGTACTTAATTTGCTTGATTCTTGGTCTCTTGACTTAGTTCAAATTGGAAGTGTTTGATAATGAGTTGTGGGTTGGTACTGAATGATATATGTGATTTGGAGTGGGCATTCATAGTTGGATCACTTGATTTTCTTTCTTAATCTTATTCTACTTGATAGTTTAAATGAATATATGCATTAATAATATTTTGTGCTCGAGGACTAGCAAAGTTTTGGTGTGGGGGAGTTGATCATTCATATTTTATAGATAATTTTCTCTTTTATTTCACCTACTTTTAAGTCTTTAAAATATATTTCATGAGTAAATAACGCATATTTTATGTAATTTTCAGGTAAAAATAAAATAAAAGAATTTGGGTACGGAGCTGATCAAGTTGATTTGAATTTATCCGAGTTCCCATGAATGCAAAGCTCATAGACCAAACTCAAGAGCCCAAAAGAAAGAGAAAGCAGGAAAAAAAAACATAAAATGGTTTGTTTGGGCCTGAGCAAGTGGCCCAGTTTTGACCGTGCAGCCTCATCTCTTTCTCTCCCAGCATCTCTCTCCTGGCTGGGCTCCTCCCGTACAGCCCATCAGCGGCCCAGCGCCATGCCTCTCACTCCATCTCATCCTCCCCTCTTCTCTCATAGCCCGCCAGCCTTCTACCTTGCTCTCTCTCTCGCCTGGGCCCAAATCCTCAAGCCTAGCTAGCCCAGCTCCCCTCTCTTCCACCAGCGGCCCCAGCGACTTAAGCCTACCTCTAGTTTTCTTCTCTTAGCCTGCCAGGTCCAACCTAGCTTACATCAAATTATTTCAGCAGCCAAGACATGGTTTTTGCAAGCAACCTCAAGTGACCTAGTCAAATACAATTAATCAAAATTAATATTATACTTATGACTAGCCATGACTATGCATGTAACATCCCAAATTAATTGGAATTGATTTTCATTAATTTTGAGGGTATCCTAAGGGGTTGGATTTTCACTATAAAAAGGGTTCAAGGTTGAGGGAAAAAGACACTCATATCCATCCATACACACTCACACTCATACATTCATTCATTCTCTCTCTCATTCTCCTATCTTCTATCTTCTATTTTTTTAGAGAGTTGAGAGAGTCTTTGTAAGACAAGATCATTTGGGTTGAAGGGTTAAGAAGAAAATAAGCTTTATTAGCTATTTTTCTCTTCTCTTCTCTTCTCATTTGTGAGTCAAATTTGAGAGTTTACACTAAGTTTTCATAATTTTGTGTAATTGAGTACAAAGCTTAAACATAGGTTGTGAAATATACCAATTCTAATGGTGTTTTTGCTAACTATGGCCGGCTAAACTACTCATTCTAGGATTAGGATGGATCCTGAGTAATAATATTCTTTTGCTAATTTCTTATGGGGTTATTTTTGTCTCTTTTACATAATCTTGAGTTTATATTTGATCATAATCTATTTGTGCATCTTAATATTAATGTTTAATCATGTTGATTATAATAGTTTAATTTACTATCTCAAATGAATATGAGACCTTGTAGGCTAATATGATGATTATGTAATTGGACTTAAAATTATAATTATTTCAATTGAATAATTTATGCTAGAAATTAGATGAGTTATGTCTAAGAAGAATAATTCATGCTAAGCCACTAGATAAATAATCTCATTTGATAATAATAACCATCTTTGTTACTTATGAACAAGTGACAAATTGAATCCCCATTTGAATTAGTAAATCAATATTGGCATCAAAGGTAAAATTTAAAGTCCTAGATCTTTCTCCTATTGATTTCTCTCTAATCTCTTGACTTGTTTACTCTTATTTTGCTGCTTAATTCATTTTGATAATTGAACTAATAAATTAAATTATTCTTTACAATCAGAAAGGATAAATTTAAAATCGCTATTGTTCCTCGTGCGATCGACACACCCCTATGCTCACTTGTCTACAATTAACCTTATGCATTTGCAAGTAAAAAGGGTTTTAAAACTAAACATAAAATCCACACCATAAATGACATGAGGCATTCTATTTACCCTTTGACCCAAAATAGCCCCAATAGCAAAATCAGATGCATCACACATAATCTCAAATAGCAAAGAAAAATCAGGGGGTTGCATAATAGGGGCTGACACCAATAAAGACCGAAGCTTCTCAAAAACTTTCACACAAGACTCATCAATCACAAAAGGAGCATCTTTAGCAAGGGGATTAGTAAGTGGGCGAGCAACTTTACTAAAATCCTTAATAAACCTCCTACAGAAACCGGCATGGCTAAGGAAAGATCGGACTTGCTTCACAGAAGAAGGCACAGGTAGATTAGAAATCAAATCAACCTTGGTTTTATCAACCTCAATCCCTTTTTTAGACACTTTGTGACCCAACACAATTCCTTCTTGGATCATGAAGTGACTTTTTTCCCAACTCAAAATAAGATTCACTTCTTCACATCTTTTTAGCACAGTGGATAGATTAGTAAGGCACACATCAAAGGAAGAACCAAAAACAGAGAAATCATCTATAAACACCTCCATAACATTATCAATATAATCATTAAATATGGCCATCATGCATCTCTGGAATGTGAAGGTGCATTACACAACCCAAAAGGCATCCGCTGATAGGCAAAGGTACCTGATAGGCATGTAAATGTCGTTTTCTCTTGGTCTTCAGGATAGACAGGTATTTAGTTGTAACTAGAATAACCATCTAAAAAGCAATAAAAACTCTGTCCAGCCAATTTTTCTGAAATTTGATCAATGGGAGGGGAAAATGGTCCTTTCTACTTACAGAATTCAACTTTCTGTAATCAATACACACTCTTCACCCTGTTGCTTGTCTAGTGGGAATCAATTCACATTCATTATTCTTAACCACAGTTATGTCAGATTTCTTAGGGACCACTTGATTATCAGAAATAGGGTAAATAATGCCTGTATCTAAAAGCTTTACTACTTCTTTCTGAACAACTTCTTTCATGTGAGGGTTTAGTCTGCGTTGTATTTGCCTAACATGTTTAGCATCGTCCTCTAAATGAATCCTATGCATATAAATTGTAGGACTAATCCCTTTCAAATCAGCCACTAACTACCCAATAGCGCCCTTATGATCGGATAAGACATGAACCAACTCTTCCTCTTGATCACAAGATAAAAGAGAAGATGTAATAACTGGTAGGGTCTCTTTGGGGTTTAAAAACACATACTTGAGTGCATCAGGACGAGGTTTCAACTCAAGTTTAGGTAGGGACACAGCAGAAGGTGGCATAGGAGAACTAGCCAAAAGGGGAAGGAGTTCATAAGTAGACACCCAAGAGGAAGACTCAAGATGAGAAGTGAAGTCAAGAGTAGAATCCATCTCATCTATTGCACTTCCTAAATTACACAATCTCAAATCCCCACGAGAAAGACACGTTCCCAAGGGATCACTACTCAGAATAGCAGGCAAAGCTTCTTCAATCATTTCATCAATCACATCAACAAAGAAGTATTCAGATTCATCTTCAAACACAGGTTAAGCAAAAGCTTTGAAAATATTAAGCCTAACCCTCATGTTCATGACCGAGATATCCATCACTTCTGACCTACAGTTAATGGTAGCATTAGCTGTGGCTAGGAAGGGATGTTCTAAAATAAGAGAGATTTGCTTAGAAGCATGATTGGGGTCCATGTCCAACACAACAAAATCAACAGGAAATAATTCTTTATCAATTTGCACCAAGACATCATCTATCCACCCCTTAAGAGTCTTAATTGACCTATCGACAAGCTGAAGGGTACAGTTGAAAGGTTTCAGTTCACCTAATCCCAACTCTAAGTAAATAGAATATGGTAACAAATTAACACTAGAACCCAAATCCAAAAGTGCCCTTTCAATTTTATGATTGCCAATATAACATGAGATGATAGGGATACTAGGATCTTTGAACTTAGGTGGAGTGCCACATTTCAAAATCGAGCTCACTTGTTCACTTAGAAGAACCTTTTTAGAGTTATCATCTTTAGATTTCCTTTTAAAAGTGCACATATCTTTAAAGAACTTAACATAAGCAGGGATTTGTCTAATCGGTTCCAAGAGAGGAAGATTGACCTTATCTTGCTTAAAGGTCTGTAGGATGTCATCTCTTTGCTTGTCTTTCCTAGAAGGGAATGGTGCATCCAAAGTTTGAGGATAAGGAACCCTTGGCTTTTATGTCCCAGAAGAGTCAAACACAACAGGAGAAGGGGATGGTCATTCTCTTTTTCAGATTCAAGGTTACTCTTCAAAGTCTTAAGTCTTTCTTTTTTATCATGTTCCTTCTCACTCACCTTGTTATCTACTTCTTTACCACTCCTAAGAACCATTACAACTTTTAATGGTTCAAATTGTTGGCCTTTAGGGTTCTGAATGGGATGACTTGGAAGTTTACCTTTTTCTCTTTTACTTATAGCTATGGCTAGTTGGCCAAGTTGGGTTTCTAACTTAGTATGGATTGTGAGTGGGAGTCAATAATATGTATTTTAGAGTCAATTCCTTGAACTTTAGAATCAATATTTTGCACAACAGAAGTCAAGGTACCAAGGGCAGAAATTACCTTGTCAATTTCAGAGCTCCCAGATGGAGCTGGATGGGAAGAAGGAGGAGCATATCTCTGGTTTTGAAAACCAGGAGGGGTAAGTCTACTGGACTGGGCCTGAGGATTCTCAGCACTTTAAGACCTCCATGAAAAATTAGGATGATTCCTCCAACCATGGTTATAGGTGTTCGAATACGGATTGTTAGAAGGAGGAAATCCTTGGGCAGCATTTACTTATTCAGACACACAGTTAGACTTACTAATACACGGACAGTTAACAAAAGCAGGCATAGGACTAGCACAAATCGAACACACATCTTGCACAGAAGGAGCATTAGACTTGTTCATGCACAATAATTGATCAAATTTCTTAGCTAAAGTATCAACTTTACTAGAAAGGCAACTAAATGTAAAACCTTATAAATTCCCCCTTTACTTCCTAATTGCCTAGGTAAATCAGAATGTGAGGAAGTAGCATGCAGATGTGAATTTTCACTCAAATGTTCAAACAATTCCCAAGCTTCTTTAGGAGTTTTACACAAGAAACTACCACCACATGATGCATCAACCATTTGTCTATTATGCTCATCTAAACCAGGGTAAAAACTTTGGATAAGTTGCCACGTAGGTACCTCGTGGTGAGGACAACTTCGCAACAGCTCTTTAAACCTTTCATAACTTTCACGCAATTGCTCATTTTTATTCTATGAAAAAGTGGTTATAACACATCTTAAAGCAGTTAGTTTTCCAATAGAGAAAAACTTTTTTAATAATTCCTCTTGCAATTAATCCCAAGTGGTGATATTTATCTTAGTATCCAACTAAGTTTTAGCTTTATCTTTCAAAGAAAAAGGAAAAAGCCGCAAGCAAAGAGCATCATCAGAGATATTATTCAAGAATACAGTAGAACAAATCTTTAAGAACGCATCAATGTACTTGAAAGGATTTTCAAACTCTAGCCCATAAAACGACGGTAACATTTGGATAAGAGAATGTTTAATTCTCAAATGGCACCGTAACAGTGGGCATGCGTGATCTTGTAGGTAAGTCATAAGTGACGGGAGTGAAATTCTCCTTAAGTTGCTTAGGTGGTGGGGTTTGTTCTTCATCCATCTTTTTCTTAGATTCCTTTTTCCTAGCTCTTATCTTTCGAAGAAAGTATTCAATTTCAGGATTATATGGTATGAGATCTAAGCACAAAGAACGTCTACCATACATATACCCATAAACAACCAAAAGAATAGAATGAAATCACCACCACAAGAATAATCACCAAACAGAAGCAGAAAAGTGAAGAGAGAGATAGGAAGAGAAAAGAAAAAATAATAATAATGAAAAAAATAAAATAAAATAAAAGATCCAAGGGAAAGGGGAAAAACTGAAGAAAATAAAGCAAAATAAACTAACAGAAATAAAAGGGATGGGAAAAAATAAAAGAAAAAAATGGAATAAAAGGGAGGGGGATTGTTAGATTAGATGCAATAAATAAAATAATAGAAATAAAAGAGTTAGTTTAGAAGGGATAGGAAAAATAGTTAGATTAGAAGGGAATAGGGGATAACAAAAATAAAATAGTTAGATTAGAAGGAATTCGGGAAAGAAAAAAATAAAATAACTGAAATAAAGGGATGGGGATAGAGAAATAAATAAATAAATAAAATTGTTAGATTAGCGGGAAGGGGGAAATAAAATAAAAAAAGGAGAAAAAATCAAAAATCACTGTTCGTTCCCCGGCAACGGCGCTAAAAACTTGGTGTGGATTTTATATTTTGTTTTAAAACCTTTTCTACTGGCAAGTGTACAAGGTTAATTGTAGACAAGCGAGTATAGAAGTTTCGATCCCACGAGGAACAATATTGATTTTTAATTTCAACTCTTCCAACTATAAAGAATAAGTTGAATGAGGAGTGTAATTATCGATATAATTAAAGAAGTAAAAAAAGAAGAGTAAAAGTGTCAAGTAGAGAGAATTAAGATAAGAGAATGTTCTAAGATTTCAGATTTCACCTTTGATGCAAATATTGAATTGCTAATTCAAATGGGGATTTGATTTGTCTCTTGTGCAACTTAAGCTACACGCATTAAGACATGAATTATTTATCTAGTAGCTTAGCATGAATTATTCTTTTTAGATATAACTCATCTAATTTCTAGCATAAATTATTTAATTTTAACAACTATAATTTTAAGGCTATTTGCATAATATCATATTAGCCTACAAAGTCTAATATTCATGTGAGATAGCAAATTAAACTATTGTACTCAATATGATTAAACAATAGTATTAGAATGCATAAGTAGGTTAAGATCAAGTTTACACTCAAAATTATGCAATCAAAGAGATAAAAAATTACCCCCAAAAAAATTAGCAAAAATAATATTATCATCAAGGATCCATTTTAATACTAGAAATCAGTAGTTTAGTCGACCACAGTCAGTGAAAACACCATGATAATTGATATATTTCACTAAAACTTTTATACTCAATTACAAACTAATGAAGTAAACACTCTCAAATTTGACTCACAAATGAGATGAGAAGAGAAGAGAAAAATAGCCAACAAAGTTTATTTTCTTCCAAACCCCTCAACTCAAATGATTTTGTCTTACAAAATACTCTCAACTCTCTAAAGAAAAATAGAAGATAGAAGTAGAATGCTTGGATGAATGGACGAGTGTATCAATGTCTCATGAATCTAACCCATGATCCCTTTTTAAAGTGAAAATTCCTCCTTTCTTGGTGCCAAAAATTAATGAAAATAATTAATTCCCAATTAATTTGGCTGTTACATTGCATGAAAAAGGGCTAGTCTTAAGCTAAAATTAATCAAGTTTAATTAGCTTTGACTAGATTAACAATTAGCCATGTCAGAAATTTAGGGAAAGGAGTGGGCTGCAAAGGAGGAGTTGGATGAATGCTGACGGGCTACTAGGATAGGCCCAACTGATTTGTGAGGGAGAGGGAGAAAAGAAGAGGTGCTGGGCAGTGGGCCGTGCAGATCCAGCCCAGCGGAGAGAGAGATGGCTGGGTTGCTTGCTGGGCCGCGCCTCACAGGCCCAGGCGGACGTAGAAGGGACAGACAAGTGAGGAGAAAAGAAGAAGGGGGACTAGTAGACTGGGCTGTGGCTGGGCATGCGCGTTCGTGGCCCACGAAGCATACAAAGCCCGGACGGAGAGAGATTGAGGAAGTGTGGGAGATGCAACGCTGGGCTGGAGTTTGACGTTGGGCCTCGGGTAAGCTACGAGCTGGCCTGCCAGAACAGGGCCACACGGCTGCACCTTTTCTTCTTCTTTTTTTTTTCTTTTTTCTTCCCTTGGGCTTGAGCTTTAGGCATTGCACATGCGAGAGGTCCGCATAGAATTAATCAATTCCACCCAAATTTTTCTATTTTTATTTTACCTGACAATCACATAAAATATGTATTATTTACTCATAAAAATATTTTTCAAAGACTTGAGAGTAGGTAAAATAAAGGAGAAAATTACATATAAAATATGAATTATCAGTGTTACATGTTTCTGCATTTAGCAAGCCCTTTTTCCGAAGTCATCAAATGCTCATAGTGGATTCAGCATAGTATGAATGTTGGGATCGACCTCAGGGTCAACTTGGGTCTATGCTCAATATACTTGTGTAGTGTGAGTGGAGTTAGCAAATGGTATGATTAAGTTGATTGTATTGAAGTTGAACTATTATGGACTTTAGTCTTGGAATGTTTCAGTTTGATAGATATTGTGATTTGAACATGAGTCGCAAGATCAAATGGTTTCAGTGAGCCTTGTCCTTATTAGGACGGCGGTAGCGCCTTCTACCATTAAATTTTTCACTGTAGTTTTTTCATAAATCATGTCATTAACATTTTGAGGGCGTTAAAGATTTGATATCAGAGTTAAGATTTTAAGAGCCACTGTGAGCTATCAAGTATTTATAAGTCAGCTATCAAGGTGTGTGTGAGTTATGTTGGACCAGTTAAATGAGCTATTGACTATAAATTCATATGTATGGGCATATATGGAGGAACCATTTTTATTTGGATGACTCAATCAGTTGGTGACATCCTGAGATTCAAGCATGAGCAAAGTGGACTGTGAAACCATTTGGGTCACCTGTTGGTGAGGCATGCTCTCATTTATCTGGGAGTTATATTGTATGTTTCATTTCTCTTATTTGTTCAAATTCTTGCAATCGTGCACTCCGGGTGTGTGACTCGTTGAGTCATGAACTCTGATGTGTGACCCGTTGAGCTATTGAAATGTTTCTTTCTATTTCAGGTATCTATTGTAATGCTTTGAGCCTGGGTTTTAATAAATTTTTAGGCAGAACTCTGTCCGTTTTGCCCCAGAATTTGAGATTTTTATTGAGGTGTGCTAATATACCTAATCTTGGGTACAGTGATGGTTAAAACCTAATGTGGGGATGCCATTTGCAACTTCTTCAGGGATTAATGCAGTGTCAAATTAGATGTAAACCTTTAGATGAAGAAATGCCTTGTGGGGCAATATGTTTGAGGTGAACCAGTATGAGATGAACACTACAATGAGTGCTTATGTATGGTGATAACAATTAGTAGCTTATGGTGTGCTACTTGGCATTATATGTGCAGTACGGGTAAGATTAAGCTGCCATGTATAGGAATTATCTAGTCTTGACACTAAGACCTTCCATCAGCAATGCTCTCATTACTTCCTGACATTGACTTATTTCTACGCTAGTTACCTTGAATTGTTTAGAGGCATCATTTCTTTGCCACTAACACTCTCTTGATTTGTAATAGAATATTTATGAAAATTCTCATATGTGGTCTGTAGGGAGTTCTTCAAACACATCTGAGTAATATTTCTTATAAGCGATTCAAACCTTGACAATCATAACTGTTTAATTCTCTGTTTCTATAATGGAGCCCATAATGACCCCCGGTATGCGTTATTGTGTGATTTGCAGCTCTTCCTAAGTATATTTCACCCATTCTACTTACAGCTCAGTCATTAATATGTTCATATTTTTACTATCATCTACTTTAACTCCTTACTTCTATTTGGGCACTATTCATTTATTGCTTACAAAGCCTTTGGTTGCTTCAGACCCAGTCATTGAACGCCTTCTTAACAATTAAATATATCTATATTGTTCGCATTTCTATACCATCGTAACGTCATGTTGGCATACTACTCTATGGTTGTGACTACATGTCGTTACTCAAGTTATTTTGGTAATTCTTTCTTTACTAGTATAATCTATCTTATTAATGATAAACAGCGATTTTTGCTATTTCCATCTGCTAGCAGTTTTGGGAGTTTATATACCTACCCAAGACTTCCATTTACTGCCGAATGTGTTATTGATGGATGCCATCATGTTCAATTATAAGGCTGACTCCTTCATCTTGACGAATTGGCCTTTCAAATATCATATGAACAAAATTTTCCTTCTGGTGGTGTTGACCCTCATCTTCATCATTTTACTCACATATGGGTACCGTATAACTTTTCAAATGCCCATTTGGTATTCTGTTAGATTTCTTCACCTTCAGTACTTATACTCCCTCTTAACTTCATAACATCGTTCATTTACTTTATTATCATGACCATTATGAATAAACTGCATGCCTTGTATATGCAGGTCATTTATATGCCTTAACTCTTGCATTATAATTCTTCATCCTTTCGTTCATTCAACTTACATATCGGTGCTTTATAACTAATAGAGAAATACCTTTGCAAGAGTTTATGGTGTGGTTTCACCTCTTTACACTTTAGATCATCCCCTGTCTTTTAAATTTACTAAGACCAGTAAGCAGTTCAATGTGTTATCTTTTATAAATATGCCTCTATTAGTATTGCTGGAAATATATTCATTGGGCATTCAATCCAGTTTGATTGGCAGACCTTATTATCATTATGGGGATGAACTGACTGTGTACTTATAGAAGATGACTTGTAAAGATCTTATGGTTAGCTTGAGAAATGGGGAAAGACTAGACGTGTGTTTCTATGGACCAAGGGAAGAAAAATCCTATTTTTGCCCTAATTTTACTGTGTAAGCAAGTGAGTTATCTTGTCAGTAATGCACTGAATATTAGTGATATGCCAACCACACTCAGTATGTATATATCCATAATTATAGCTTGTGAATTTAGAGATGTTTCGTCTGAGTACTTTTAGGACTGTTTTCCCCTAAGGAACATTGATTTTCAAATCAACCTAGTTCTAGGTGCTCAATCCGTTTTTAGAGCCCCTATCACATAACCCCCAAGAGAGTTCAAGGAACAAAAGATTTAGTAAGATGAGTTGTTACAAAAGGTTGTTATTTGACCAAGTGCGCCACTGTTGGAAACCCTAGTTTTATATGTGTGAAGAAGGAAGGCATAACCTTATAGTTGTTTCTTGCGTACAGAGAGTTAAATAAGATCGCTATCAAACACAAGTGCCCTATGCCTTAGAGAAATGATTTATGGGATTAACTGCTAACAACCAAAGTCTTTTTCAGGAATGATTTGAGGTCCAGATATCACACCTAAACTATGCAACCACAGGTTATCTTTCACAAGAATGCCCTTTTATAATAAATCTTGAAATTATTTGCTTGTCTCATCTTCAAAACTCAATACTATCCAATATTGTTTAATCTCCCTTACATTTCAACCCAATATTTTCTATTAGCGTGATCTTCCATGCCTTTGCAAACCAATGGTTAAATGTGTAATACATTTTTTGTTCAACCTTATATGGTTGTCAACATTCTAGGGCGCTTGACCTTCACCATCTTTATTTCATGATCATGAGTTGTAGTTCATTCCGTTGATAGCTGATTCACACATCTACCTTACCTCTCATTTATTTATAATGATAAGCTTGTATAACTTGTTCTAAATTCATAATGTAATTCAACTCTCATTGGTGTAGGTGATTGCGATTGTCACAATTCCCTTACTCTCTTCATTTTGAACTTCAACTCCCACAGATATATCTTACATTCTGATAAAGAAAATTCTGCATTCTTTATTTAATCTTATTGTTATACTCGAATTGACTTCATGTGAGTAAAGGCATGTTCCTATTATACCTTACTCAATCTATTTATCTATCCATTGCCACTTTGCTCATCTAATCCATTTATCTATCCATTACACTTTGCTTGTCCAATCTATTTGTCTATCTATTGCATTTTGCTTATCTAATCTATCTATATATTATTTGCACATTGCTTGTCCCATCTATCTATTGCACTTATCTTGTTGTTTGTAGTTATAAAGTCACCTAGTTGAAGCTCCGTTACTTATCATCTTGTTTCCAATTCATCAGTTAAACCCCGGTATAACCATGCTATCTTTCTCCTTGGTTGATTATTTATTGGACCCTTTATGATCTATATTTATAAACCACACTTCTTATGGCATTATATTTTAGAATTCATGATACACTTATGGTTATCTTTATTCTAACCACCCCATGATAATCCCTCCGTTATTAGCATTTTCTAGTCTCATTGTTCATTTCTTTTGTATGCAATGATTCGCTTGGCTAAGAATTTCATCACTCTCATCCCTAACCATAGTCATTTCATTATTCATTATTGACCGGGAGCAGGTTCTTGAGTAGTCTGATGAGGGAAGATCACATTACCCATTATTGACCCAGAGCAGATCCTTGAGTAGTCTGATGAGGGAAGATTATGTAATGCATTAGGAATATCAGATGAGAACATGTTGATAAGGGCATAATCTCAAGCACTGTCTAATTACATTGAAATGAGTCAGAAGAAACGTTAAGTATAAGGTTAGAGCTAACCCAAGCAAGCATTAAGAGGGAAAATTCAAGTACACGTCAAGGTGATACAAGGTCGACAAAAGAGTTGTGTTGGCAAAACAAAGAAATAACCAAAGTCTCAGATGAGTTATGAAGTATTTCAAAAGGCTTTTCTAATTAAAGTAGTAAGAGACCGACTATCCAAGGATAATTAGGGACTAGTTACATGGGGCCTTATAATTCATTGAAAGGTTAAATCCTGTAGCTTATTAACTGCACCTATCTGTTAAACCCGAACACGTATATAACGTGTTTTATAACTCGCAATAGTATCAGAGTACTTATTAGGGTATACAATAGTTTCCATTAGTGGTCATGGTGATGAATCAGTAGTGAGCAACTCCTCACTAGTAACAAGGTTATTTTCTTTTGAAGAGAATATCAAGTTTGGATCAAAGTAATGGAGTTCATTGAGGTAATTGTGTGAGAAGTATCCTGATCTACTACTGAAATATAGGATTAAGCAGTTATACAATACATAGACACCCTTAGTCGAAGTACATTGGGCAAATTATTCCTCTTCAGAGGGAAGCAATGGGAACCAATGGCCCATGTGTTTTTAAAGCAACATTGCATACATTTGGCAAGCATCATAAGTTTCGAAGATGAAACTCTTTAAGAGGGGAAGACTGTAATAGCCCGACCCTAACCCATATTTATTTATTTAAATCATATTTATTTATTTAATTAATCGTGTTCATTCATTTAATTTATCATGTTTATGGATTTAATTACTCATGATTATTTGTTTAACCAAATCATGTTTATTAATTCAATTACACTCAATTTATATATTTATCGAATTACCTTATGTAATTTAAACGTTCCGCTTTTATTTATCGTATTTAATCATCCCGGTTGAGAGATATTTTATTTGGGTCCATTTTGCAATTCAAGTTCCATTGATTGTTAATTCAAGTTTTGTGGATTAATTAAATATCGGGTGAATTGATAGTAGGCCTCGATAATTATGGTTTAAGAAATTATAATTATTATTATTATTATTATTATTATTATTATTATTATTATTATTATTATTGTTATTATCGTTATTATTATTCTTATAACCTTGCAAAAATTTAATTTTGAGTTACATAAAAACGTTATCATTACGAAGCGTTTTATTCTCAAACCCAACTTATTTCGACCCAACTTGATGCCCAACAAGTTTGCATTCTGTAACCTAACTAATTACCATGATTAAGTTTAACCATGGTTAGCTAAATAGTTACTTTTCTAGATAAAATTTCAGCCAAGTCTTTTATAAGTTAAAAATTTACAACCAAAACTCCAAACCCATTTTCTTTCTCCTCTCTCTTTTAAGCTTGAAGTGAGGTAAGCCTTGACTTGATCTTGATTTATTTTTGATTTTAGGATTTTTTTAGTTATGATTATTGTTTATATGATCAAAATAAGTGTTATTATACAGTTTTTATTGAGTTTAGTGATGTCTAAAATTGTGGGTGATGAATTGGAAGTGTGATCAAATGAGTTGAATCATGAAAGTTGAATGCAAGCTTGCTTGTTTCATTTGTTGTGATTTTGATATAGGTTAAGTATATGAGGTCTTAAATAATCTTTTTATATCTGATTATGGTGATTTGGAGTGATTTCAAGTGAGCATTTATGTGAAAAAGGAAGAGAAAGCTAAAACAACAAAGGCTGAAAATGAAACGAGATTTCTTAATCTTTAAGTCTTCATTTGAGGTCAAGGCTGAAAGTTATGAAATTTTGAAGTAAACTGACCTATTTTGGTATAAATTGGGCTGTTATTGCAATTTGTGTACAGCGTATACTTGGAAGAAAATTTAGAAAATTTTACTATAGATTGTCCATATTATTTTCGAATTTACTATGAGATTTCATGAATTTTGGTTGAGTATTTTGAGTTTGGTGATTTTTGGAAGCATGTTGATTAATTGTGTAAAAAGCATTTTGTATATTTTGGGCCAAGTAAGGTCATTTAAGGGACAAATGAATATTCATGGACTTTCATGGAGCTTTTAGCTTGATTAATAAGAAAGAAAAATACAAGTATACAATTTGGGAGCTTGTTTATAAGCTTTGAATTATGTATGGATTTTTCAAAGAAAATATCAAGTTTAGTGAGCTTAATAGCTTCTATTGAGTTCAATGATTTATTTGGGGTGGAATTCTATATCTAATGAATTCATGAATAAAATATAAGAAGTGGGGAGAGTTGTGACTCAGAAACTATATTTATCAGACCAAATTATTACAGTTTATGCTATTTTGAACCAAGATATATCTCCCTTAACCTCAAAGCTTTATTAATTACTCACTTTAGAATGCATCAAATGTATTTATCAAGTTAATCTAGCGTACTAGTTGCTATTTTAAACCAAGTTATATATCAGCAAGTCTCAAACCCGTATCAGCAACCTATTTCAGAAAAGGCCACAACCACTCTCTCTATTGTTACCATCAAGGCCTTTTCTTTTGTAATCTTATTTATCTCATTGTGGACTATTTTACTTTTATTTACTTTATATTGGATTTAATTACTTTCATCAATTCAGTTTTGAAGTAATATTAAAATACCCACGTTATGTATGCCATTTAATTACTCAATTTCTATTACACATACTTTTACTTACTCAATTATACGAGTAAGGATCATTTACTGACTACATATACCTACAATGACATTTATAAAATAGAGTCAAGGTCTAGTTATTGTTCCCTATTATGCATAAGTGTTATCAAGTCAGAACATATTTATCAAATCAGATGACATTTTTAAAGACTCGAGGTACTTCCATTGCCTGTATCTTAAGAAAGCAGAACATGTTTATCAAGTTGCAACTCTTAATGAGTTTATCAATGAATCAATTTATATAAATCATCTATAAGGCGTCAACCCATCATTTACCCGCATGGCTTCAAGCCAACTCTTGATCGGATTGGCAGGTGTACACTTATGTATAGATCATATCATTGCAAGAGGTTCACATATAGATAACAATGAGTAATTCAGTTTCATATTGCTTTCATTTTTATTGTTATTGCGAACTTAATGAATTGCAAAGGCTGGTATCCATCAACAGTTTTCTATGCTCATTTTACAATATAGGAATGTATGTACTGAGTTTTTGTTCAAATTTTCAAATTGTTTTCATGTTTTCCATTTTAGGTAATGAAGTATCACATGTTTCTCCATTTAGCAAGTCCTTTTTCTGAAGTCATCAAATGCTCACAGTGCATTCAGCATAGCATGAATGTTGGGATCGACCTCAGAGTCAAGTAGGGTCTATGCTCAATATACTTGTGTAGGGTGAGTGGAGTTAGCAAATAGTATGATTAAGTCGATTGTATTGAAACTGAACTATTATGGACTTTAGTCTTGGAATGTTTCAGCTTGATAGATTTTGTGATTTGAACATGAGTCGCAAGATCAAATGGTTTCAGTGAGCCTTGTCCTTATCAGGACGGCGGTTGCGCCTTCTATCATTAAATCTTCCACTGCAGTTTTTCCATAAATCATATCATTAGCATTTTGGGGGCGTTATAATTAATCATGTGGTAAGTGTCCATCTCTCTATCTCTCCCTTTGATTCTATCTCTTACCCTATCTCTTACTCTCTTTTTCTCCACTCTAATATTGATTTTAGGTTTTTGATGTGGACAAGCGAGGACACTCTTGGTTGACAATAGTTACCATTCCTGTTTAGCCCTACTCAATCTCTTTCCCTCCCCTCTCAAGCTCTCTCTTTAGTTTGAAGATGATTATACCCCTTTTGATTATATGCTCCATTTAAAATGATAGTTGAATATGTTTTCCAAGTGTGAGATGAGATTGATTTCACTAGTTGAGAGTTTTGTTCTTTTGCAAACCAAAAAAAAAAAAAACAGGAAGTAAAATTGGGGCCATATACCAGGAATCAGACCCTGTCTTGATTGGTTCCAAAAAGCTGAATCAGTTTCAGGACAAATTCTAAGTTTTGTGGACTCACTTCTAGCTGAGTGTGGTTTCGGTTCCACCAAGAAAGGACTAGACTCTTGATCCTGCTCAACTTAAAAAATATGGTTTGCACATCATAATAGTGGTTGAGGAAGGAGATTGTTATAGTTTAATGGTTTTTACTGTTTGTGTTAGACTAGGTTAGCCATCACATACGAGTTTGAAAAGCATGGAAGCAAGTGAGGACAGAAATTGAAGAGTTGAAGTGTTTGCAGGGAGGAGAGATAAGGGATCATATGTTGAGACATTTTTATCAAAACAATATTAAAAACACAGTTTTTTTATTGTGTGCCTCTTAGGCATAGAATAATTGGAATTATAAGTATTAATTAATTACCTTTTAGTACCAACTTGTTTTGAATCTTGATTTTGTCGCCAAGTTTGATGAATTTCACTCGCAGTTTATCCATCGCTATATCCGTAACTATTTGTAATGGATCTTGGTCTGTGGCTATTTTTCGTCGTTATTTGGTGCTTTCTTAGCAGTGTTGTTCTTTGACAGATATTGTGATAATTTTCCTTTTTGCCCATTCGTATTTTCTTTCTCTATCTGTTTACCTTCTTTCTCCTCTTAAAACTTCAAATCTCCTTCAATCATCATTTTCACATGAAGATTAAAGCGACAAACCAACTGGAGCAGTGAAAAAAACCTTCAAATAATTGATTAAATTTCGGACATGGTGAACCCCAATTGAAAAAAAATATTTAGCAAAGGTAAACGAGGTCAACAAAGAGAGAGGAAAGAAATGAGGGCCCAATTACTTAATGGTAGAATATCCGACCACTCAGCAGCTTGTTTGCGGCTGACAACAATGATTTAGGGGGTTGTCGTAGTTTTAGCTTTCGGTTCTTGGTTGTGGACATAACTAAAAATTCTGAAAATTAATTCAGTATAAGCCCCTGGATGTAATACTAAGGTTTATAACTATATTTACCAATTACTAAGGGGTTGTTTGCTTAAAGGCTGAAAAACTAGATTAAATGTTATTTACATATGAATATAAGATCTCAAGAGTCAAGGCAAAGTTGGTAACGAGAAATAATTAATTAATGTTAATAATTCCAATTATCCTATTCCTAATACGCACACAATAGAAAAAAATGATGCTGCAACACTTGATGACCAAATCAGTAATAATGGTCACGCTAGTTTGTTCAAATAAAAAGTAACTAATACTAATGAGAACTTAGCTTAGTGGTTAAAACTGAGATCTTGGGTAAATTAATTCTTAGGTTCGATTCCCCACACTCTCCCATTGTACTGTAGTTATATTGTAGTATTCTTTATGTGTCATACAGATAAAAAAAGGAATTTAATTGAATACTGTATTTAAAAAATAGGTCAAATAAAAATGATTTAACTACAAGGATGCTATTAAATTTTTTGATTAGTGACATGACTAGTTCAAAAAAATTATAATAACAATTTCACAAAAATTTAAGTGTTTTGGATTTAAATAGTCTCTACTTTGGCCAATCAGTTGCAAATAATCTCTACTTCCGAAATACACGGGAGTAGACTTTTCTTTCAACCTATTTATTTTAGTATACTACCACCGAGTTCCGACCATTTCGATTAGATGATGGAGTGATGTGGCAGTGATGTAACCTATGTGGTCTTGCAAATAGTAAATTAATGTTTTTTAACATATCAGCATTGTTTTGAGTTGAAAATTTTTAAAAAAATTCATTTAACAATATTTTCATATATATATATATATATGTATATATATATATATATATATATATATATATATATATATATATATATATATATATATATATATATATATATATTCATTTTATGCAATATGGATATAGATAGTCATTATTTTAAATTTTAGTATTCCCTCAAGTTGGCATTCCAATATTGCTAAATTAATATTTATCTTTATTTAAAAAATTTGCTTTCAATTTTTTGCAATATTCACTTTTTATAAAATAAATATTTTTGCATTGATGATTGCTTGAAATAAAATAATATTAATTTTTTTTAACATATTCACCTTTTTCTAAATCTATTTACATATATTAAGTATGACAACTATTTGTTTAAAATTTCCACTCCTTGATATTTAAAAAAGAAAATAAACAAGAAGGCACCACCACCCACAGTCCACACCACCACCACCACACCCTCAGCGTTAGTGCCGCTGTCGTTAACCACCATCAAGATCTTCTACTGCCTATGATGCCATGCCTAAATTCCCCTCTCTGCGGCGATCACGCTGGTCACTCCCACTATTCACGAGGATAATGGTGAAGATGACCTATGCATGGATTCCGTGGGGAGGCAAAGAAAACAAAAAGGAGATTTGGGCTTGATGCAAGGATCTCACGGACAGTGAATAGAGAGAGGAGTGGCGACGTTGACACCAGTGAAATGTTAATCGAAAAGCAGAGGCGATGAGAATGGTGAAGGTGGTCGTTAGGGTTTGGCAAGAGAGAAATGAGAGGCGACAATGTCATCGAGTTTTCAGGGCCATTCTAATGGCCACTTGGACCTGGTTGGTTAGCGGCTACCTTGGCAGTTGATTCTCCGATGGCTTGGCGAGTGAAGGCAGCGATAGCACGACGGTGGGTTGGGCCATTAAATTAACTGTGGTAGAAGAATGAGGTTGGACAACTTTTTTCTTTTCTTGAAATTTTAAAATGGAAATTACATAAATAAAAAGAATAAATTGTCTAAAACTGAATCACTAATTTCAAACGAATAAATGTCATGTTAAGAAAAAATGCTTACCAAAAAAAGGAAAATATCACTTTAAGGAAAAACAAATTTGTTTTTTTTTTGGGTGACCAAAATGAATATGATTCTATTTCAAATAAATATTAATAAACCAATAATACATTTAATGTATAGAAAACTAACAATACAAAAAAATTTAAAAATAAATATTCTTCAACAAATCAATTGACTTTTTATTTGTATATATTTATTTAAATATTACAAACAAAATGAATTGGATATATAATATCATACATACATACATACATACATACATATATATATATATATATATATATATATATATATATATATATATATATATATATATATATATATATATATATGGAGTTTTTTTTATTTGGTTAGAAGAAATTTAGTTATTTATTTTATATTTTAAGAAAAAGGTTATTTCACTAAAGGGAGAAAAGGGATTATCTATTCATTTTTATCTACAAATATTGCTTAAATGTCAGAGAAAGTTTTTATTTTATTTAGTGTACTCTATACGTACACTAATACTATTACCACATCATTTCACCATCGAGTTAAAATGGTTAGAATTTAGTAGTGATATACTAGAATTAAATGAATTGAAAGCAGAGTCTACTTCTAAATATTTCAAAAATATGATCATTTGTAACACATCAATCAAAATAGAAATTATTTAAATCTAAAAACCCAGATTTTAAAGGTTTAGCCACGACCCGTGATACTAGTGCTAGTAGAAAGGAGTTGAACTCCTAAACGCCCTAAAAGTAATCACGAATCAGCTCTTACCAAACGCATAGCGGAAGAGCTAGGAGTTTGAGCTCGTTCATTGTGGCAAAACTCGCGGAGGGTCGAATTTAAAGGGGGGATCAGACAGATGCGTCGGTCAGCTTTTGTGGGCATTGCAATTTTGGTAGCCGTTGGAGGTTTCGCTTTCAGATTCTTCTTCAAACCCCTTCACGATCAAGATCAGAATCGAACACTGGTAATTTCTTTGCTCTTCAATTGGTGTCTTTGTTTCTCTTTCCCATTTTTCGCTTGAAATTGGAGCTATAATTGTATCATACAGAGATTGTTCACTGCAGAAGAATTGGCTCTTTACAATGGAAGTGATGAGAAATTGCCCATCTTGTTGGGAATACTAGGGTACTCTTCTTTCATCTTTACTTGCTTCAAAAATAGTGATTTTTTTTTTTTTTTTTTGAAGTAACAAGATTAAGCCTTCATTACCATTTGCAAAGCTCCCTATAGAATGTTGGGTATGGGAAATCTACTCACAAGCCAAAGCTCCACTGACATTTAAATCTGCATTGTAGCATTTGCATCTAATTTGCGTGCGTCTTGCTAACAGTAGCTAGGTCAGTTTATCTTCCAACCACTGTATCCTTTATCCTTGTCGCAATATCCTGAGCTGCTGTACACTTTGCTGCTATGAATTTGAAGTTTCTTTGCTGCCGAGTGTGGTCAAATAAATCAGTCTACAGGAGGGGATGATCCTTACTTCTGCAGACTGTATATAACGAAGCGGCACGAATTGTCATACGCTTTGAACCTTAGACATTCTGTCACACCAGACAAAAAGTACGGTCCGTCTCTAATTTAGGATTAGAGAGGGTTTGATTCTGACTTTGACTAAAATTTCCTGATGTGAGCCAGCTGATTTAGCATGTCTCATTTTTCTTACATGTTTGGGAAACAATTTTATCCATGGGATGGAGTGTTTGCTGTTATAGAGCCATTGTAGCCACTTATGGTATCCTATTCATCATCTGAGCATTCCATGTCCTATCCTTTCCCATTTTACGACCAGTTATACCAGCAACAATCAGATTCTCTTTCTAGCTTTTAATATCCCATGTATCCCAAGGTCACCAAATCCCATTCCACCAGAGCATTTCTTTTAAATTAAACCTGCCTGCTTCAGAGGAGGTGGCGAGAAGGTTTGCTTGATTGGTTTTTGCAGCAAAATAAAAGCACTTGACCAAAATGCAATAATACCAAGCAAGACAGTCTCAATTTAGTGGAGTCTTCCTGCAAAGGAATAATGCCTTGAAGCCCCCAGTATGAATCTTTCTAGCTATCTTCTTTAGTTCTTTGTGAGGACATCAGTCTTCGATTGTCTAGCTGGACAGGGTAATAGGATATCTTAGATGCATCTAGCCCTTCTTAAAACCAGTCACCTTGATAAGCCTTGTTGTAGTTGCCAGATTCGCTTCAAAAGTCACTACTTGTGATTTGTTCGTACTCCTTGTCAACTCGTCTCAGAACTGTTAGAACAGCTCTGATGCTTTGATCAGGGTGTGTACAGAGGATTCATCAGGTCTGCAGAACATCATTATGTAATCTGTGAGACTTAACTGGCTCATCTTGAACTTTCTGCACTTTGAATGATACTTAAATGCGCTGTGCTTGGCTCAATCGCTCCCCTCCTTTGAGAAACCCATAGACACCCCTATTAACCTGGATTATAAAGGTAATTGAAGTAATGTATCTCATTATCCAATTAATGAATGCATCAGGGAATCTCATAGTACAAAGACCTCTCTGAAAAACCCACAATCCACAGACAGATCCATCCACGGAATGCAACCAGGCCTGGCATTTTTCTTGTACTACCCTCTAGTTATTTCTTATCACAACATGATATTATGCACAGGACTCTTTCATTTGGTGAAGGCACATTGTCTACTGTCTGCCAACTTTGGTAAAATGTAACTGGTTCAAGCACATAGCAGTTTAGAGATGAGTTTGTACATTGCGTTGTAATACATTGTGGGTTCTAAATTCAGTCAACTGACTAGGATTCTGCATCTTAGGATGAGAACCCATAGTGTACAATTGACTTGGATAAGCATCCTACTTCTGGAGAAGAATTCATGACTGCTTCATATAGAAGATCATCAATCATAGTCTAAGCGGGTTTTATAAAAACCAGTTGGAAAACCATAGTGGCCCGATTTTTTTGGTTAAGAATAACGGCTTCAAAATGAGGCCGTTCAGCCGTGAGATGGCCACATTGGTAAGACTTGGAACCTGAGTGAACTGTTTTATGGCACATTTTTAGCCGTTTCATTTTACTTTGGAAAGGTTGTGGCACCCATGGCTACTGTTTTGGATCAAAGAGAGCAGCGATAGAAGCTTTGATTCGACAACCTTTCTGAAATGGAGAACAACATTTATATCTTCATTTCATTAAATTTTTAGTGACTTAGGCCCTCTTCTTTTCATTGGGAAATTGCAGGTGTGGAATGGATGAGAGTGGAAAAGGGGGGGAAGGAGTGGGTGAGAGTGGGTAGGAGTGGTTTGTTATATGTGGGTGTGGGAAAGGGAGGGAAGGAGTGGGAAGAAGTGGGAAGGAGTGGAAAGGATCTGAATGAACTAAGAGAGTTGATGTAAGTTACGTATTTTGTTTTTTAATGTAATCTTGTATTTGTGATAGTAATTACCGATGATAAAATTTTTTTTAGACTGAAAGAAATATTTTTCTGTATTGATTCGGGTACGAAATATTGTTTCATGGCTATGGTTACCCCAAAAAAATTGTCATTTTTGTTATTCGTAAAACAAATTGCAAATGTATGTTTTTCATATATTAACCATATACGAACAACGAAAAAAATATATATATGTTCAGGCCCTATTCTTTTGGTTGGTAAATCCAAATTTACCGACCTCAACCAACTTCAACCCACATCAACTCATTTCAACCCACTTCACGAATTTCAATAAAAAAAATCAATTTCAACCCACTTCAACTCACTTTCCACTATTTTAACCAACTTCTGCCCATCACACCAAAAAAAAAAAAATTCAACCTACTTTAACCGACTTTAACCTATTTTACGAACTTCTATAAAAAAATACTAACTTCAACTAATTTCAACCCACTTACTACTATTTTAACCAACTTCTGCCCTTCATACGGAAAAAAAAATTTTAACCAATTTGAACCAACTTGAACCCACTTCAACCCACTCCATGAACTTCAATAAAAAAATACCAATTTCAACTCATTTCAATCCATTTCAGCCAATTTCAATCCACTTCCCACTATTTTAACCAAATTGTACCTATCATACAGGAAAAAAAAAATCAAACC
Source organism: Carnegiea gigantea (assembly GCA_029747015.1). Lineage (NCBI taxonomy): Eukaryota > Viridiplantae > Streptophyta > Magnoliopsida > Caryophyllales > Cactaceae > Carnegiea > Carnegiea gigantea. Next base: position 1,355,339 of record JAKOGI010000073.1, read on the forward strand.
CACTTCTACCAATTTCATCCCACTTCAACAAAAAAATATCCACTTCAACTCACTTCTACTGATTTCAACCAATTTTATCTATTTACCAACCGATATGTCCCAAAGAAAAGAATAGACTCTCAGTACACGGAAAACAATCATCAATTTGTGTGAAGAACTTTCAATATGTTGTTACTAATGCACACGGAAAAATATATATGTTCAAAATGCACATACAATATTTTTGTACTTCTTGTCACGAATTACAAACAACGGTAAAAAAATTTACACATTCTTTTATTATGACAGAAAAACATCTACAATTTTTATCACGAATTATGATGAACGAAAGATAAATATGTTGCTCATACAGCAATAACCATCCACACTTTTGTGACCTATAACAAATATTTAGTAACCAATGCCCAAAAAAATTTAAGCATCTCTTCCATATACAAAATCAAATCCAAAATATCTACCAGTCACAAATAATTAAAATTTGCTTAACAACGCAGAAAAAAGAATTATTATTTCTTTAATATATATAACAAAAATTACATCGTCTACAATTTCCGGCACGATTAACAAATATTTCTATAATATTCGAAAAATAAATAAAATTTTTCATAATTGTTATCAGAATATTCGTACACATAATTGCATAAATTATAAAATTTTTCAAATATGAAAAATAGTAGTTATATGTAGGAGTGGGAAGGAGTGTGTGAGAGTGGGTGGAAGTGGGAAAGTGTGGGAAGGAGTTTTTTTTTTTTTTTTTTTTTTAAGTATGAGAAGATGTGGGGAAGGGGTGAAGAAGTGGGTGGGAATGGGAAGGAGTGGGATGGGTCCATTAAACCACGAAAAGAACAGGGTCTTATATGATATATTTTATTGGTAAACTGTATTTGTTACAAATCCTGTTGTATTATCCTAATAATGGGATAAGAAAGTCAAGATTTCCAATTATAAAATACAAAACATTGTTTGGCGCATCTTTTTGAAAAATTCATTTCGTCATGGCGGCAATTTGGTTGGCGATTGCTGTGTTAGCATGGTTCTGTGACACTGCATCCTTTATTGCAATTGCAATGGAAAGTATTTTCTAAATCCTTGTTGGGAATTGAGACAAAGAGTTTGTTGAACTCCTTGTTAAGAATGATTGGATCCCCAACTGTAAGTTGGTATCCATGACTGCAGAGCTTGTTATCAGCTATCTCTGTTCTGTTAGTCAGAGACTTCTGAGAGTAATGAAAATTCTAAACCGAGGTATTAGCCGTCTCCCCGAGCGTTACGATATTCCCATGGCTACCATCATGTAGCCTATGGAGTCAGTTAACTTGTCTTCTTCTTTGAGATGTCCATTAAGATATCTATTGCATCGGTCATTCATTTTGAAGCATTTGAGCCATAAATTCTTACTCTGTTGCCTCAAGAGTTTGACAGATGAGTTCCTGGGCCCTTTAAACTTGTTTCTGTACTCCTGTTCATTTTTCTGAATTTCTTCGATTACAGGATCTTTCCACAATTCTGCTGGATATCGTACAATCTGGACCTGCTTTCGTCCTATGTGATATGAACATTACCAAATCTAGTTCTGTGATGGGCTTTAAGTTTTTGTTTCACAGCTTTCAACTTTTGCACAACTTGATGCATCTTGCCGCCAGCCATAGGTTGTTGCCAACCGGATTGCACTAAAGAAATCGCTACGTTGACTCCATTTGTCACTATATCTGAACTGTTTAGCCCCTTGATTCAAACTATGTTGAAACTCTATAAGCACAGGTGTGCTGTTTGAGATGCCTTCAGGATGATGATTACATAACATTACACATTGCTTCTTGTAGGAAAAACGAATTCTATATCTATATTCTAATTCGCCATATCGGAGCTGCTCTCTAATATTGCAATGGATCATGCCCGCAATGCTTGGACAGCTCACCACATCAAATAAATATGCTTTCCACAATACCCATACCAATCACCACGTCAAATAAATCTGCTTTCCCCAAAACCCATACCTTTGTTCTTGAGTGCCAATTATTGTTAATATGACTTCTCCACCCACTAAAAAAAAGCTACAACGCATTCTTGTAGACTCTGATTTTGTCTCGATCATACAAAACAATCCAATTTATGTGTCAGGAAGAAGTGTTGCGCTTTCTACCTATTTGTTAGGGGAAACATGTTTTGTTAACGTAGGATTAGCACCCCTGGCTGGAGGTTCCAGCCTTTGTGGACAACATGCTCCCTGGCATTTGCAAAACTTTTAGAAAGTTTTCAATACTTGGCCTGGTTGGGTTACTGCCCACGATGCTGTTGAATTAGGCTATAATGAAGCCATCCTCATCCAAATTCTTCTCCGCTCTTCACTATTATTTGCTCCTAACTTCTTTATAGGCACCCACACTATCTTTCATTTCTCCTGTTTCCTACTGTCCTCCTCATCGTATCCAAACATGCAACAATGTTAATACTCAATTGGTCTTCATTCATAGTGTACTGCTTGGTGTACCAAAATTTCATGTTCATTTTCAAAAATGCTCTGATGATTGATCATCGATAAGACAGTCTAATTTCCATTGACCTGTATCAATACTCTGGCATAACCGAGTGTAATCTTCTCAAAAGTAGACTTGTCTGTCATCAGTAGCATACCATTCATGCTAGCTAATTTGCTCAACTCCTGATGCCCCAATATTAAGTCAAGATCAGAGATGGGACCTTAGTGGGGATCGTTTTGATAGTACTTCTGTCAATTGTAAGTCCATCAGACCATGCCTTTGTCACTAACTTTTGTCCAAATAGTACACTCTTTTGGCAAGGGCATGGTTTTGATTCTCAACTCGAATCAACACAGTGTTTTGAATATGTAGTCTTATTATGCTTGTGTTGGCCCTGGATCCTTACTGGAAAATGAGACATGAGAGGAAAGGGGGGGGGGGGGGGGGCGCGGATTTGCCTTCTATGCACAACAAATAAGAAAGGTCTTACAACTTTCAATATGATTTTTAACATCCTCAACACTGATGTTAGCATAGTGAACTCCATCTATTCCTTTAAAAAGTACGTACTTGAGCAATAGTCGTAGTTACCAAGTCAGTATTCATCACGTTGGGGTTTTCTCCTGGCTTATTAGCTCTATTTTTTGATTTTCTGTTTGTTGAGTTCTGTCCCTTGTATTCCTGCTCTTTATACTTCGTTACTGAGTTCCGATCAGTTGGAGAACTCGCAGTTGCCAACCAGTAGAATGTAAATTATTCCTTTTTCATTTCTGAGCATTGTCGTTCATCTCTTGTTTTATGTTTGAGGCATTCACATCTAGATTAGCATATGGTAATGAATAATGATTGATTTGTCTTCAATAGTTAATTCGTTGTCAGTGTTTGCTTTATTGGCCTTCTGGTCATGTTGATTGTGTAGAATACGCCTCTAGACCTTCAAGAAAGCTCCCATAATTGCTATACTTTTTCTTAATACATAGAAAAAAAAAGTAGTCATCTTTGAATGTGAAAGTTAATGTTATGCTGAGTTGCTTTGGGGCATTAGTGTTTAGCTGACAACACCATTTACAAGATTGAAGTCTTCAAATGGGGACTTAGATTTCAGAGACTAATTTGAAAGATCCACTTTTGAATATGCTTATTTGTTTCTACCTATTGCCTATTGGTTATAAGTTTGGTTTGGAAAATAATGATGCAAGATAAATTGGTTAATGGCAACAAAGCTTGGTGATAGCTGTCTCCTTGCTATCGCAGGAGTAAGATTGTGCAGATCTAACTGTCTGAGATGCCTCGATAGCCCTTTGAGAAGCATATAATTTCTGGTATATTATGATATGACTATCAAGCTTGGAAGGAGCATCTTTTTATTTTGAGTTTAATGTCTTCAGCTTGAGAGTGCCCCGTGAATCTTAAGCAATTTATTTGGAAAATGAGTTGCCTCTGTTATCATGTTTTTCAATGAGGAGTTGCCTTTTTTGTTTCATGGTGACCATTTCTAGTGGGGCCTGTTAACTTCTTCAGAATTGGGTGAATAATGTAAGAATAATGAGGGTTCTCTGCTTAGAAAGATCACCTCCATCTATGCAACTCAAATCAAAATTTGAAAACAAGTAGTGGAGTTCTTTGTGAACATTGGCGTCTTGTGGAGATCTCAGGACCTTAATGATCCTTGAACTTGATCATTATGATACCCCCATGCCATACTGCATCATGCTCGTTCCAGGCTATCGTTAAAGAGAATTCAAGTGGGCATTTAGAGCGAGGAATTAACTCGAGCATTTTATTTTGTACTTTATGGGATGGCGTCAGTAAAGATCTACAATTAAGGACTAAAAGCTTCCTTCTAAGTTGCAGTTATGGTATGCTACATTGATGCCTATTTCCCATCTATACTGCATATGTTATTTTAGTCCGTCAGTGACATTTCTACTTACTGTAGCACAAGATTATTTATGTTGACTGTTGAGTAACTTTGTGTCCTCAGCTTTGGCCTTCAATACTGTTTATAACCTCTTATTTTGTTAGAAATGACAAAACGAATAGGTCGAAAGGAGTATAATCTTCTATAGGACCTTCAACATATGTGCAGAACCTCCAATGTTGCAAGTTTGAAGTTGAATTTAAAAATTGATTACTTCATGCCGTGCTTGTTGGATCCTTAGATTTTAAACCATTATGCTTTCTAGACTTGCATTTGATATTCTTGACGTAATTCCATTATTGTTAGTTGTTGCAGTTATTCTTGCTTGTATCCCAGCGTGTACTCTCTTGTAATGGTTTTTTGTTTATTTTTCTTATTCTTCTTGACCTTGAGCATGTAGTTTCTCTAAACCATATGTTGATAATGGAAATATCTTGCGGAGGTTCTGATAAAATGAATGCTGCAATACTACTCCTGCATTCAACAATATTGATTTAAGGGCCTTGTTTTCTATTTATGGGCATCCTGCTTTGGTTTCTACTTTCACAAGTGTAATATATTAGGACTCTCATTTGCCGTTTAATCAACATTATTGCAAAGCTATATCTTAAATATGGCCCTTTATAAAGAGGGTGTGTTTAAAGTTGGATGTTTTGAGTATCAACGTGGAGAACTGGAGATGTCTTGCACATCAGTGTTCTCAGCTTCTCATGCACACATGCATGTGTTTTCAGCCCTAAAATTCTCATTCAGAATATGATATGAATTATGGCTGGGTGAGAACCTGTGTGTTTTGGGTTTAAAAATCTTCACTGAGAATAATGAGTACAATATGAATTGCAATTAGAGGATTCTTTGCTTTATTTATTTTCTTTAAAACAACTAACTCCAGGTTCGCTCTGTCCTCCTTGTATGTTGTTCGTGGCAATCAGCTCCGTGTTTGATGTGACGAAGGGGAAATCTCACTATGGCATTGGAGGAGCATACAATCATTTTGCTGGAAGGTTGTTACTTCTTTTCCCTGTCTTTTTTGTCCTCATTTTTGATGAATCTGGAATGTGGTTGTTTGTTTGATATTTGTGTTTCTTTTCTATATTTCAGAATCTACTTTTGAGTTCAAAATGAGTTGGAAACATGGGGTTTCCTTCTGATCATTGTTTTATATCTGCATGTCCTGTCAATTAATGTCAAACAATAGTTTGAGTTTGACCATTTCAATCTATCTCCTGGACTAGGTCTACTGTTCAAATCCCATAACTGGAATCAGAATCCATTCCCCGGGACTAGATTTCCGTGAAATGGCTCCCTTTTTCTTCGTATGCAATACTTAGCATCAGTATTCTGCTTCTGTGTTCTGCCCATGCTGATTGCTGTTAGATGTTTTAGCACAGCCTTGTTATTAAATTAATTATGGATCTTATGATAGTGATTGACTTCCTGAGCTACAAACTAATATGACTACTGGGTGGATGGTGAACCACCCAATAGATTCCTGTGTTTCTTCCTCTGGATCAGTTCCATCACATTTTCAAAAGCTGAGCCATGTCAATAAATAAATAAATGATCAGGTGAACAAATACAAATTTTCATGGAAAAGGTCTTTTGTGGTCAAAAGCTTTTGCCATGTTATGTTTGCACACCTATGACCAAAACAAACCCCCCCCCTTTCCGACACCTCTAAATTTCATTTTGTAAAATGTTGATCCAGCTCTCTGGTTTTAGAAAAGCAGTGTTGTGGGCTACTGACGGATTCATTCAGAATATCTCCCACAGTCCTAACTAATGTATGATATGCCTACAATTGTGTGTACGAATGAAATTGATTGGTTGTCATTTGGAAATGCCCCAAAAACCATGTAATTATAAGGTAGCATTTATTGGTGTTGAACACTAGTCGACTGCTAAGTGAAGTGGGATACCAGCTCATAGGATAGAGCCTGATAATCTGATATACCCGAAAGCTTTAAGTGACTGATTATTGCGATTTAATGAGTACCTTGACCTCAGAACGATCCTTCCATCTTTCTCGTTAATTCTTTTTTTGGCGAGTTGAAGTAGGCCATGCAACCTGGCCAGCAGCTAACTAAGCACTAAAGGTCCTCGCGGCCCTTCTTCTTTTTGGGCATCACCTTCCGAAAAGGGCCACACAAATTCAGAAACATCAATTATGCTGGCTAAGGATGCCCTTATCCTTTCTTTTTTCTTCTGCATACCAAAAGTGCTAGACTTCTCTAACCTTACTTTGTTATTGCATGCACCCCTGGATCACCCCGTAAACATGGATAGACATGGTCTTTAGAGTTAATGGTAATTCCTGAATCCTCCTTAGTTGTGAAGTTTCATGGGCATCTCAATGTTTGAATTTGTTAATTTTCAACTGCATTAGAATTTCCATGAGTAGTCATCAAATTGTTAGTCAAAGTATTGAAATCTAGGAATCAATCTTGGTCCTCACCATAGTCTTGGAAGTTTCTATTGAATGCTTGATGCTGTGCTTCTAGAATTAATATTGACGAATATAAAGCTGGAAAGGTTAAATTGAGAATTGCTTTCCAGATGTAAATATGTTATTTTACTCCGACCCTAAAGAACAATGACGAACGATGATCGTCAGTATATTAGTTGCAGTTTGTTGAAACTGTGGACTGCTATCATAAGATTGCATATGGTTATTTTCTGCAGTTAGACATCTCTTTAAATGTGTATCCCTGACTAATTTCCTTTCATTACAGAGATGCTTCACGAGCATTTGTTTCAGGAAATTTCACAGGTAAGAATTGAGTACAGCAAATAAATACAGAAGTGTATGAGCTATGTTGGAATGACTCAAGATGAGAGGTTCTTCTGCACATAAACCTGTATATTTTAAATTGCTTGTCATGAATGCTTCACTTGCAATAAGTGGATGAAGTTAATGTAACCCAATTTGGTTTGGGGGAGTGGGTTAGGCGTTATTTCCAATGTAAGGATGGGTGATTGACTAAAGATTATGTTTCCTGCTCATCCACGACATATGCAATGCTTGAGTAGGTTTACAGAAACTATCGGTGGTTCAATAATGGTGACCAAGCTGGACCATGTTTATCTGGATGGATATTTAATATCTCCTATGGTAACACCAGCTCTTTGACAGTATAGAACTTAAAATTTTCTGGCATCAGAAGATGTCAATTCAAATATTAACTCACTTGTGCCCTTAATTTTCAATTGTTAAAGCTGATGTTAGGCAATGTAGGCCCCTTCAAAAGCATGTTGATGGAAGCAAGCACTAGAGTTTTTGAACGAATGTTGTCCTCTGAATTTTGACATTTTTTAGAAGAGGTATTGATTATTTTTAACAGGGTTTTCCTCATATTTCATTTTCAAAAACCAAAAAATGTTTTTTTTGGTGGCCATTCAGAGATGGCATCTTTTCTGTGAGCACTTGGATTTCCTTAAAACCACTTCAGCGCAATCTACATTCGGCATATTGTCATCGTTGTTGCGTTTTACTAGAGGTTTCACCATCAGATACTTATATTTTTTGGTATTGTTGCTATTACTCGTTGGAGGGCAAAGAAACACCATTTACTGAGGCTATTTCTCACAGTTTGTTGGACAAAAGATAATGGATGTCAGTAAAATCTGAACGAGGAAGCTATGAAAGCATAGATTACCCACTGCCTGACTAGCATGCTATGTTGCATGCACTCAGGTATGGGATGTCGGACATGGGTATTGATTCGAGTATTTGACCCGTTGAAGCTCGAACTTTAGGACATAGGGACATTATCCAAAATTTGAACACTTATATGGGGACTTATCATTTTATATGTGGAAGTCTGGGTATCATAGCTGGCATGAATGTTGAACTCAGTCGGTGATGGCCACAATTCTGTGCAAAGAGTTTCACCTTCATGTTTTATCGAAAAACCAATATGATTTCTTATCAAGGACACTCATACTTGATGGCATTTGTCATTATCTTTGGTGAGAGTTAGTTGGGTGCACCCTCATACGATAAGAGATGTTTTGACATCTTGGAGGAGAAGGTTAAAGAAGAGTTGGATCCTAGGATTTTGGAAGTTGATTCGTTTGGCTATTTGGTGGATCAAAAGGAGAGGAATGGCCGTATTTTTGAGGGCAAAGCTATTACTATTTAAGACTTCAACCTCTTTTTCTCGAGAACTTTTGATAGTTTGAGTCAAGGTCTCAATCATATTATAAAATTGTCTTTTTTGAATCTTGTCGATAAGATAATTGTAGAGAGCTTGAGTGCATGAGGTTATTTTGTGATTGCTCTCCTTTTGTACATAGGTGGCATCCCAGTGGTGTCTCTTTAATATAATTTTTTGATTACTCATCCCAAAAAAAAAAAAAAAAAATTCTTATCAAAGACACTGCACATATTGAGATTCTAGAAGTGCTATTAGTCGCTACTCTGATGGCTGAAAAATGCAATGAATCATCAATTGCAATTTCTTGTATTGCACTCTGATTAAATCTTTGCAGTCACTCTTCAATGCAGGAGATGGACTCACCGACTTGCTACATGGGCTATCTAGCAGTGAGGTTGTAGACATCATTTTTGATTTTTGTGGACAAGGGCTTGTGTGAGGTGTCGTTAAATTGTAAATTTTAAGCATCGCATCTATTTCCTCTTCATGCTTTTTGTATCAAAGTGGTTCCTAATTTCATGCTGATATACAGTGACAAGGTTTTCCATTAAATCTGTAAATTATGCTGGATCCAGGTCTTTACATTACAGAAATAGAACCATTCAACATCTGTGGATCTCTTTACCCCCTCTTACCCTTTGTCTCCTTCACAAGGATATGCATGGGCAGTTGACAGTTTAATGTTGTTTGACTTGACCAATCTGCCTTTGCAGGTAAAAAGTGTCGTAGACTGGAGGGATTTCTACTTCAGAACATACAAGTGAGTCACTGGTCAGCTCTTCTCTTACTGATTCAAATTTGTCCTCCTAACAAAAACATGTGTTGATTCCATCTCAGTCGGGTCTAGGGAGGTCCAAAGGTGGGTCCTCTTACCCATTCAAGCAAAGAGGCTGCTTTTAGCAACCCCACAGACAACCGAAAAGATTTGAGGTGGTTAACAATTTTATCAGACTATGCAGATGAATCACATGCAAGGCCCCAACAGGAAAAAAGATTATTTTTTTCTCCCCTTTTTTTGCCACGGGGCCCGGGGGGTTGCGTGCCAGTGCATATGGGCTATTTGGAAAGAATTCTTCTGAATTGCGGTTTATAGTATGTGTTCTCACCACTGGATCTACCTTTGTAAACATTTGTGGATTTCCTTGAATAGCATTGGGAAGGTTTCTACTAATTCAGATACTTCTGCAGTTTTGCCTAACCAAACCATCGCTTTGCAGTCTAGAAATAGAAGGTTTTTTTTTTTTTTTGGGGTGCGGTTCAAACGGTAAGCATGCACTTCCTTTGTTTCACCAACATTTCTGCACAAAAATACACACGGCATGCCTAGATATTCCAAAAGTTCCATTGCAGATACACAATATTCTTTGTTCCAAAGGCAGATATTTCAAAACATCAAAAGGTACATGTTCTTCAATTTGCCTTCTTTCTGTTGAAGGTTCCTCTGCAGCAAAATGCCATGTACTAATTGTCCTGACTTGGATAGTGGAACTGATCTGTGGCCAGAATTATCCTGCCTTTGACTGTGTACAGTCTAAACTGCTTCTACATTTGAATTTGCTTGTAGATTTCCTGCCTCAGAGCCTCCCTGCTTTCCCTTTATTTAGTTTATATAACAGGAACTGTAGTCACTGGACATTGACTACTAGTCCTCTTGATTGACATTGATTGGTTTTCTTTTCCCTCCCTTTTCACTTTCATCCCTTCTACAACCTTCGTACCAAACAATTAACATTTTACCACATCATAAAGTGTTCCACTTGCTGCAAAATTTCATTTATCAATTCCCATATCTTCAAAATCTAATATAGTTTAGCCTAGAGGTGTATTTGAGTCGAGCCAACCCCGAGCCTACCAGGCTCGAAGCTTGGCTTGTGAGCTTGTATTTGAGCTAGAGCTCGGCTCGTGGCTTGCTGAGCTCGGCAAAATCAAGCTGAGCTCTGCCCGCCTAAGCTCGTCTTGTTATGTTTCTTTGAGGTCTTTGTTTTTAGGCTTAGATTCACTATGTTTTTCTGGATTGTAATGTCATAATTTATATATTGGCTATAACAATCAACAACATATATTTGAGTTTATTTGAGGCTCTTCCCCCCCCCCCCCCAAAAAGCACAATATAAATACCTAAAACAATAGTATAAAACTTAAACAAAGCCTTTGGTACTTTAACACAAACCATTAGTCCTCCTACAACTAATACAATTATTAAATACAAATCATGAGCTCTAAAATTAACAATCACAATCTAATGACAAGTCTATAAATTTGTGATATATTAAGTCTTTTAGGCCCATCAGTTTAGTAGGAAGTGTATATAAGATTCTTGCTAAAGTCGTCGATTCCAGAAAATAAAGCAACTCCATTTCTCTACCTTCAATGGCCAGACCCATCTTTTTACAAAAAAAGACCATTCTTTCCAAGACCCACGCAAAACCTTCATGGACATTCCCTGAATAACTAGAGCCAGGCAAAGTAGCACCATCTGAACCTTGAGTGTGGACTTGATGCAGAGCTTCCTCAAACGAAGAAGGCCCTCCCACCTCCTGCAGAATAGGAGAGCCTGACTCAGAAACAACGTGATTAGTCTTTCGAAGCTTCTTCCTATGAGAGTAAACAAGCACACTCGTAGATGGTGAACAAGCTGCGGGATGCGACTCCTCTTCCACCACTTTCAGAGGTGATTCTAGGATCCTTGAGGCACACGGAGAACTATTGTATGAGTTACACTCACAATTAGAGGAGGGATAATTCTCTAAAAGATTTCTCTAACACTTGGAATTGATTAACACAGGGAGAAGAAGCCTCCGAAAACTCCATAGAACCACTCTTCTTAGAAGGAGACATTGTCGCATCCTTAACATTGTCCTTGAAGGAGACCTTCTGCTTCAAGAGATTACCACTAACCTTTTGTTCTTCGCCAATCACGGCTGCACAAATATCCTAAGAACCATAATCCCTACACTTCCACCCCATCAGGGGCGAAGGGGAACCACCTAGATGACCTCGAACAACATTAGCAAAAGACCTATCCCTGCTCACCGGAAACCTGGAGGGAATAGAAGCATTCCTTGGTGGAGCGGATGGCTTCTTGTGACCCTCAATCAAAGTCTCCTTAAGAATCTTTGTCACCCCAAACCAGCCATCTGCCTTAGCACCCTTAGGAAAGATCACTGACCTAGCCTGCCCCCCATCACCCAAAAGGGAGAGGACAATGAATCTACCTTTGCTATTCTTTCTCAGTTGAAGCAACAAACGCCTCTGACCCCACCTGAAAGTTTTCAACTACAATGGTTCTCCCTTCGAGAAACAGAATCGAACCATTTGTACTGCCAACCAGCGAAATTCCTGGAAGGTCAACCGGATAAATAGCCTTTTCCTCCCATTGGCCTCAGCAACTTTAAAAGGAAAAAGACCTCCATCACCCCCCAGTCACTTCCAGGAACTTCCCTTCCACCCTCATAGAGGCATACATAACAGAGAGACGGGGCAATGGAGCTTAGCCGGAGGAAGAAAGTCCACAAAGCGAAAAGAAAAAACCCCTACTGCCCAGCAGTGGTGGGCACTGCCCAGGAAGGAGAAAAATGCGGGGAATAGCAGAAAAAAACCACTTACCCGTGGCTAGCCGGAAACCACAACACCGCCAAAGGACGGTACAGTTGATTCCGGGCGGGAAAAGTTGGTTTGGGCAAATTCTGGCGAGAATCCAGTGGCCGGAAAGTTCGCCGACGACTGGAAACAGCCACAGACGTTGCCGGCGGTGACAGAAACTTCCGGCTTCACCGATGCACAAATATGAAGAAAACCAAAGGACGACCCGTCAAACCCAAACGACGATCGGCGAAGGGACGGCCGGCGGCTCCCGGAGACCCAAAGTCCACCGGACCTCAGGTAACTCTCCGGTGACCACTCCGGGCACCCTGAACTTCACCGGCCACCTGCTGATGGGCCTGTTCTCGTGCTCTTGTTCCCGACATAGAGGAGAGGGAGAAAGGAGGTTGGGGGCTGTGGCCGCATCTAGGTGGCTTCTGGGTGACAGGCTAATGTCCGACAGTCGTGGTCTGGCGGCGGCAGAGGCGGGGCCCGGCTATGGTGGCCGGCGAGTGAGAGGAACTGGGGGGTCGGTGATGTAACTTTTATTACCTTGATTCCCAAGGTGGCTGGTGCAGATGATATTAAGTCTTTTAGGCCCATCAATTTAGTAGGAAGTGTATATAAGATTCTTGCCAAAGTCCTCGCTTCAAGATTGAGGAAAGTGGTGGAAAAGTTGTGGGTCCTTCGCAGCATGCTTTTGTTCCTAGCCGTCAAATTTAGATGCTGCGTTGATTGCTAATGAGTGCATTGATTCTTATAGTAGATCTGGGATTTCTGGTCTCCTATGTAAGCTTGACATGGAGAAGACTTATGATCATGTTTCTTGGAGTTTCCTCCTGGCTATTCTTGAGAAAATGGGCTTTCCAAACAAGTGGAGAAAATGGATCTCTTTTTGTATTTCCACTGTGCGCTTCTCTATCTTAGTTAATGGTGAAACATTTGGTTTTTTCTCAAGCTCAAGAGGGTCTAAGGCAAGGTAACCTGTTGTTACCTTTATTGTTCATTTTGGTTATGGAGACTCTTAGTAGATTGGTGATTGAAGCAGGTGAGGAAGGTTTCTTGAATGACTTTCATATTAGTAATCCTTATTCCGAGGGTTTGGTGATATCCTATTTGCTCTTTGCCGATGATATCCTTGTTTTTTGCAAGTCGGACGAGAGTAATTTGGGTTATTTAAGGTGCATCATTCTTCTATTTGAAGCTATGTCGGGACTAAGGGTCAACCTCTCCAAAAGCGCACTCATTCCGGTTGGCGATGTCCCTGATGTTCATGTATTGGCCCGTTTCTTCGAGCGTGGAGTTGATCATCTGCCTTCTTCATACCTTGGTCTTCCTCTTGGTGCCCCTTATAAGAGCATAGCGATTTGGGATCCAGTTGTTGAGAGATTTCATAAGAGATTGGCAGGGTGGAAGTCAAAGCTTTTGTCCAGAGGGGGTAGATTGACTCTTTTGAGAAGCACTTTGTGTAGTCTGCTCATCTACTTCATGTCTTTATTCACCATCCCCGCTAGCATTGCTAGTCAGTTAGAGAAAATCATGAGAGATTTTCTTTGGAATTCTAACGAAAATGGTAACGGCCTCCATTGGGTCAATTGGAATGAGGTATGCCGTCTTAAACACCAGGGAGGACTTGGCATAAGACCTCTTCGTGTTATGAATAAAGCGTTGAAGACCAAATGGTTATGGAGGTTTGCAAAAGAGGATAGTGTTATGTGGAAAAATGTGATCAAGGCAAAATATGGGATAGACAAGTTGGGTTGGTGGAGTAAAAAGAGTCCTTATCCTCATGGGGTTGGTTGTTGGAAATCTATCTTAGCAGGTGTTTTGAGCGTTTCAAATCTTTAGTGCATTTTGAGGCGAGGGATGGCTCAAGGGTGTTATTTTGGCACGATGTTTGGTGTCGGGATCAACCTTCAAAGAATCTTTTTCCCGATCATTTTAGTATGGCTCGTCTGAAATATACCACGGTTAAAGAAGTAGTTTCTTGGAATGGTGACGTTAACCATTGGAATTTGATTTTTATAAGGATTCTTAATGATTGGGAAGAGGATAGTATTTGTAATTTGTTAGCCGTACTTGCTGGCAAAAAGGTTTTGTCCCAAAGTAATGATGAGATTATGTGGCCACTAAAATTTAAGGGTTCCTTTAGTGTCAAGAGTTTTTGTTCCACACAAGTTGAAGCCTTGGACGATTGTGATTTTCCTGCCAAGTCCATTTGGAAGTCTAACGCTCCCACAAAAGTGTGTTTCTTTACTTGGGCAGCCACCAAGATTTCCACGGATGACATGCTTAGGAGAAGAAATTTTAGAGGTCCAAGTAGATGCTACATGTGTTTGGAAGAGGAAGAAACTGTGGATTATCTTCTTGTACATTGTCGGTGGATTTCTTCGCTTTGGGATTTATCTCTCTCGCTAATGGGGATTAGTTGGGTTCAACCTTCTAATGTGAGAGATGTAGTGGTGGCTTGGAGGAGAAGGATGAAGAAGAGCTGGGTCCTTGGGGTTTGGAACATGATTCCTTTGGCTATTTGGTGGACTACTTGGAAGGAGAGAAATCGTCGTATTTTTGAGGACAAAATCTTGTCGTTTCAAGATTTCAAGCTCTATTTGTTGAGGTTGTTGTATAGTTGGAGTGTGGGACTTAGGGGTAACAAAGTGATGTATCCTCAAGGGGGGGAACCAAGAGGATGGGAAAAGTGGAAGAAGAATGCAAGGAAAGAAAGCAAGGCAACTTTGAATTCACAAACTCACCTTGATAGTGGATAGTAAACCGGAACTAACACCCACCTTGGATACAGAAACACCACCAAGGAATGATGTTAGGGCCCTTAACTACCTCTTGGATACAGGAACACCACCAAGAAAGGGAGTTAAGACTCTTACTAGATCACTACTCAACCCGGCCAAAGGAAGAGATAAGCTAGAAGAGAGTTTGGGAGTTCAAAGGAGCAAAGCTCAACTTCATTTTGTTTCTTCAGCATATGGCCGGCCAAAGGGGGGCCTTGGGGCTTTAATACAAAGCTTTCAAGTACAAAAACATAAGCCCTAGGCTACATCACAAGCTAAACTAGGCAAAAATACAAAGATCAAATCAAAGCATAAAAGGATAGATGCATCCTCCTCTTGACACCTCTTCAATGTTGATCTTGAGGATGATGTGTCGACTTAGGGGCTAATGGAAGCTTCATTTGCAGATTAGTACTCTTCATGATGACTCTTGCAAGTGGCTAAGCATAGATTAGAGCAAAAATCTCCTCATTCCTCTCTCCTTGTACCCGGCTGACATGGTCTGGGTAAAAGGGTGTTTTGTGCCTTGTTTTGGTGGTTAATAGCTCCTCATGTGTGTAATTTGGCTGAGGTTTTTTATGGCCACTTGATAATATTTTTAAAGTACTTTCAAACCATAAAAGTTTCAAACCAAATGGAGGAGAAATGGGCCACCAAACAGCTCCTTATTTCAGATGTGTCCAGTTCAGCGCCAGGATGGAGCTGTTGACTTTGCTTGATGTTTTGAGGTATCAAATGATCTCCAAATGACTTGCAAGAGGTCTTGCTGGAAAGAGCACATCTTGAACTTAAACTTAGGCTTCCTGCAACCCCATTTTAGCCTTGGGAAGATTAGGAAATAACGTGCACAAAACCGGGTTTGTGCACGGCTGGAATTCCAGTTTTGACAAAATAATTCCCTTGCTCTCCTAGGCTGATTTCTTGTATCTTGGACATGAGACTTGGACCTTTTGAGCTTCCTTGATGGCCTTGGATCATGATAGGGGATGGGCCTCCATCACAAAGAGTCAAATTTTTTGGCTTTTATCGAGTGGATAATGGATGAGAGCTTAAGGGCATAATGTTTTTGTATTGCCCCTTTTGTACATGGGTGACATTCCCTTGGTGTCCTTTTATTATACATCTTTGATTACTTACCAAAAAAAAAAAAAATGTGATATATCAATTTTCGATTTTTCACTTATGTAAGTAACTATAATCAACAATAAGACAAAAGCTTTGCTATATTAGGTGTATAATGGAGTTCTTTAAATAAGGAGTCCATAGTAATTAATTATTCCATGAAATTACATACTTAAAATCTTCCAAATGCTCAAGGCTCCTCTAGGGTTGTCTGTTTGGATCGTTTGCATATGCTTGGCTTGTTTAGGTCTGTGTAGGGCCTGTTTTTTTTGTTGGGAAATAGGGGCTGGGAAATGGGTGAAGTTAGTTGAGATTGATAGAAGTGGGTTGAAATTAGTATTTTTTTATTGAAGTAAGTAGAGGTGGGTTGAAGTGGGTTGAAGTTGATTGAAATGGATTAAAATTAGAAGAAGAGATTTTTTTTTTTTTTTTTGGGGTATGATGGGTGGAAGTTGGTTAATGTAAAAATGTGGGAATAATGTAATAAGTGTTGTTGTAAGTGCTAATACATTAACAACTTTTAAATTATTTATGACTTTTTGCATCAAAAATTATTTATGACTTTTTTTAATATATCTATTGAGGGAGTTTTTATACGTATAATTTTTACATAATAATTTATAATTACTATTTCAATACACTAACAGAAAAACACTACCACAGGGTATTTTTTTGGTTGAAAACATAATTAATTTTCACATGGGAATTTATAAATTATGAAAATTTGAAGGAGATTGGTTGAAGTGGGCTGAAGTGTGTTGAAATTGGTTGAAATAGATGGAAGTTAGAGTTTTTTTGTTAGCGTTAGTGGTAGTGGGTTGAAGTTGGTACAATGGGATTTACCAACGAAAAGGACAAGCCCTTAATAGGCTTACTTGCTTAGGCTCGTTAGGCTCATTTGACCGGCTCGTCAGCTCATTCGTTCGGCTTGGTGTTATTTGGCTCGTGTGGCCTCCGCGAGTGTACGAACTTAAATATTAGAAGCTCGAGCTCGGCTCAACTCGGCTTGACTTAGGCTCATCACGAGCTCAACTTGGCAAGCTTTTAAGTGACACGAGGGCTCGCGAGCCAGCTCGGGTCAGCTACAACCGTCTGTTAGCTGAACCCAAAATGGTTTTGCTGCAATTTTTTCATCGTTGATATGCTGTCCCACTGTCCATGGTGTTATGAATTCTGATCATGGTTTTTTGGTCAATGTACAATATATTTTGCTTCAAGCACTTGTGGTTCGATAAGAGAATGCAATACGGTGTTCTGATTCTATCGGCCCCCCTTACGCCAAAGTCTATTGATGATTTCATCACATGGAGAGTGGGATTCGCCCCCTAATACAAAGAAAACGACAAATGAACCCCCAAAATCTGGCTCAGATCCAATATCAGTTTCCTTAGTGCACTGAAGAAGTTCCCCATGATGCATCAAGAGTTGCATAAGGTTTCATACCCAGATTATTTGAGAACATCAGCTTCATCCTCATCTGTATAAGATGGTGTGCTCTGATTTCCTGTGCCCAGAATTACATCCTTTCTTCTTCCTTGGCACATCAATCCAGCTAGCAAATGTTGCAAGAAACTCATCTACTCAAGTCTTTCAATTTTCTGCAACTATCTCATGGTTATCAAAGTATCAGGTTCACCTTCTGATGCCTGATTCAAATCCCTAGATAGTTTCCTCTAAGTTCTATATGTTTCCTTTTGCTTTCGATTTGAATTCTTCACGCTGTTCTGATAATCTGTTTCTTCGTTGCCTTTGTCGCCATTGTCGAGGGAAGGTTCTCCTGTCACCCATCAAGCTCCTTCTTCTACATTTCATATTACAAGCCATAAGTGTTCCGGATTCCTGCGTAGAAGCACCTCACCATATTAAAACATTATCCTGAAGTCTTGAGATGCCTTCGCCTAATCAACCATTAGCTTGGGATGGATCTGCCTGGTAGCAGTGTTGGGGAGATTGGAAGGGGGGTGGGGATTGTTCGACATGTGCCCAATGAGGAACTTTGGCATTTTACCTATGATTCATTCGTAATAGCAGATGACTATTGATTATTTTCTTCTCCTGGGGCGCATTACAGTTTTGTTGGCAGATTGGTGGGACGCTATTATGATGATCAAGGGAGTCCTTCAAAATATTTGAAGGGTGCAGAAGCAAAGGCTGCTAGAGGTGCACAGCTTTTGGAGAAGCAGAAGCATGAAGAGGAGAAAGTTCCAAGCTGCAATTCGAAGTGGAGTCAGAATGAAGGTGGAGAGGTAACACGTCAATGAAATCCAATAGTTGCTCACATACATTAAGTTCAGACATGCTGAGACTATGCCACAATCACCGCTCCACACCTGCCAGAAAAGAAACAATGGACTTAAACAAATAGGAAAATTATGCAGCCCGCTGACTAATATGTAGCAAATACTTGTGGGTTGGCAGCATTGTACTTAGAAAATTTAGTGTTTTGAGTTAGCTTGCTTCTAAAGAGATCAAGAGTTAGTAGACCTGCCAAATTTGACTGGTACCAGAACCCATCCTGAAAGACCTATAGCAGGTCCAACAGACTAGTAGATTCACTCAATTTTGACCGTAGCCTGGATAGACTCAAGCCAAATCCTGCTGACCTGGAACTATTTCTTGCTAGTAGTGAGTTGCTGTCTTGCTGATAAGCTTACTGAACAAACTGATCATGCAAATAAATAACCAGAAATCAATAGACCCTCACCGGAGCCATTTATTTCATCGACATGAAAATGAAGACAAATCAATTGAATTGGCTGGAACCTTTGTTAGGTATACTTACAGGTTCGACCATGACATAAGCTTGTGTCACATAGCTCACCATGATTTTTGGTTATTCCCAAGACTTACTGTTCTCGTTTAGCCGCCAGTCACTTCCACGCTACAAGCGAACCCATACACAAACCATACAAAGCCACAAAACCCAATTATATTCAAATTTGAATAGATCGAATCCAGTTTGAACCAACTCAAAATTTGCTTGGTCAATACTGCTGATACAATTTTCTTGACAAAACTTATTGGATTATTGTTGTGTTACAAACTTGTAATGACTTAGCATGAAATTTCCACGGCTTAATTTGAAAAATGATTTGAAGCTAAATATGACTTGTTCGATAAATCGAGCTGTTTCAATAGCTTTAATAAGCCAGAGGTATAACTTATTTGGCTTAGAGAGAGAATTTTATTATTTGTTTCCTTTTTGTTTGGGGAGATGGCCTATGTCCTTGATGAGCTGTTAAATGCAGGAGGGCTATGTGAAGCCTCTTCAACATCTTAATGATATGTGCTAATTGATACAAGCTTTTTGGTCTTCACTTTTGTGTTTATCGGATCTGAGCTATCTTGTAATCGTCTTGTCAGGAGCGCTGTGATATTGAAGGTGGAGAGGCAACATTTCAATGAAATCCAATAGTTGCTCCCATACTTTAAGCTCAGACATGCTGAGACTATGCCACAATCACCGCTCCACACCTGCCAGAAAAGAATAAATGGACTAAACAAATAGGAAAATTATGCAGCTTCGCTGACTAATACATAGCAAATACTTGCGGGTTGGCAGCATTGTACTTAGAAAATTTAGTGTTTGAGTTAGCTTGCTTCTAAAGAGATCAAGAGTTGGAGTAGACCTGCCAAATTTGACTGGTACCAGAACCCATCCTGAAAGAACTGATGGCAGGTCCAACAGACTAGTAGATTCACTCAATTTTGACCATAGCCTGGATAGACTCAAGCCAAATCCTGCTGACCTGGTAAGTATTTCTTACTAATAGTGAGTTGCTGATAAGCTTACTGAACAAACTGATCATGCAAATGAATAACCAGAAATCAATAGAACCTCACCGGAGCCATTTATTTCATTGACCTGAAAATGAAGACAAATCAATTGAATTGGCTGGAACCTTTGTTAGGTATGCTTACAGGTTCAACCATGACATAAGCTTGTGTCACATAGCTCACCATGATTTTTGGTTATTCCCACGGCTTACTGTTCTCGTTTAGCCGCCAGTCACTTCCACACTACAAATGAACCCATACACAAACCATACAAAGCAACAAAACCCAAATATTTCCAAATTTGAATAGATCGAATCCAGTTTGAACCAACTCAAATTTTGCTTGGTCAATACTGACTGATACAATTTTCTTGACAAAACTTATTGGACTATTGCTGCGTTGCAAATTTGTAATGACTTGGCATGAAATTTCCACGGCTTAGTTTGAAAAATGATTTGAAGCTAAATATGACGTGTTCGATAAATCAAGCTATTTCAATAGCTTTAATAAGCCGGAGGTAAAAATTATTTGGCTCAGGGAGAATTCTATTATTTGTTTCCTTTTTGTTTGTGGAGATGGCCTATGTCCTTGATGAGCTGTTAAATGCAGGAGGGCTATGGCCTATGTGAAGCCTCTTCAACATCTTAATGATATGTGCTAATTGATACAAGCTTTCTGGTCGTCACTTTGTGTTTATCGAATCTGAGCTTACCTTGTAATTGTCTCGTCAGGTGTGGTGTGACATTGGGTATCCAAGACTGATGCAGAGACCGTTGGAGATCGCGTTGACTGGGAAAATGAGCAAGCGTTGTGTTTGTTTGAAAGAAGAAGAATTGGAGCAGCCAGGGTTAGAGCTCTATGAAGGATGTGACTATCTTGCCAAATCCTGCAGAGTGTAGAACTGAGTGGACTGAAGAATACAGAGATTGTTTTGCTGCATGAGTTGCTGCTTCCTTTGGATTTTGTAACCCTGTGCTTTTTTGAGGAGAATGGAGTACCCTGCAAATTAGCCAACCTGTGAGCCTTGTGTTTGATTCCAGTCTAGAGACTGCAAAACCTACACTTGAACTCTTGGGGTCCATTTAAATGGAGTTCATAGGAGCATCAACTCCCCTTGTTTAGTTGTTTGGAAGTTGACAATAGTAGAGATCTCACTTATTCCCCTCATTCCCGTTTTCTTATTTTTCTTACAATTCGATTTGATATAAAAAATAGTTGAGTACATTTTTGTTACAAATGGTTTTACACTTACTAAACATCCACAGCAAAGTAAATGATCGCAAAAATCAAACCATGTCTATCTAAATGAATTATGGAGAAGCTACAATGTCTTGATTTGCTCCCCCCCCCCCCCCCCCCCAACCCCCAAATTATTACAGGCCTAAAGGGCTAGGCAGAACACAATTAAAAGCCAACTAGAGCTACTTGGACGCAACACCAAAAAGGGGACGTATTACTAGTACCAACATACTCTGCAAACAGGGGGAAAAAAACCACCACCAAATGTGAGAAAGCATCAGAATGCAACTTTGAAAAATCAAAATGTAGACCACTCCTTTTCCCTCTCTAGCTTGCCTTTTCATTGACTAGTCCCATCCATGTTTTAACTGAGGCACCTGCGTTTACCCTCATGCTCCAAATATTTCAAACCATGCTTTATAATTTTTAATTCTACCCCCTTGCCACTTGTTTATTAGGTGGAAAAATGGCATAACAAAAGAACTTCACCTAATTCCACCTAGTCTCCCCACTTCTAATTCATCCACCAGACAAAGGCTTTGCTGCTCCCCTGCATCTTAATGCAAGTTATCTGCATCTTCCCCCCTTAGCTGATTTGCATGTTTATAGGTGCAGGTGCGTGCCGCTTGTTAGAAGGTCAAGGCTACTTCAGGATGGAATGGAGGCTCAAAATGTGGCATATGCTTCATCCTTTGCCTGATCATGTGCTACTCGCATTAATAGTCAAGACATGGTCCGTAATTTTGACACAAGAGGAAATATAAAATCCTCACCATGATATTCCCTATCTAATCGGTTGTTTCTATCCATCCCAATTGGTAATTTTGGGCATAAAATCTCTTGAAGAAATAGCGAAATATACTTTAAAGAAGATGTCATCGCCTGAACTACTCTCTCAATCCAAGTAAACCCCCTTTTACCCCATCATGAATAGATCCACCTCTATTTAGCGTATTTTCCAACTTGATTGAATTCTTGTTCTGTGAAACTGATATACCTCCATTTGATCTTTCTTGAGCTGGAACCTGAGAGTAGGCAATGTTCAAGTGACCCCAGCAACTTCTCAAGTCCCATTGTGTCAATGTGTCATGCATCGTTTCCACCAAATCCAAAGTATCGATATTATTCTCCTCATTGACTAGATTCTTGATGGATCTCTTTCTATTAACAGTACTAATATATCTTACATGCCAACCTGCCTTTTCGAAGATGGTGGACAACTTGGCCACTCACTACTGGGGTTGGCTGACTGACTTTGTTGTTGGAATTTTCTTATGTTTTTTGAAAGTTCTTGTAATTCTTACTACTATTGCTTTTTCATTTTGAATTGTTGCGGAAATAGCGTAGTTAAAATGCAAATATTCAATTGGATGTAATTCGATATTAAAGAGAAGTTAGAAAGAGATGAATAAGGCACACGATATTTACGTGAAAAACCCTCCAATGTGGAGGTAAAAACCACAGACGACACGAGGAGCAAAATCCACTATTAAAATGGGTGAGTACAAGAGGGATACAAAATATGTTTAACACTCCCTAACACCCAAAACACCCTCAAATAGAATAAGTAATCAATCCACTATTTTGGTACACCAAATATTGTATAAAGCACAATATTGTTTCTCACTTGTTGGCTCATCTTCTACTGCCAAGATCATCCCAATTTATAGAAGGAGAAAGAGAGCTTGAATTAATTGCATAGATTTGCCAATATCCTCCACCGGCCTATGAAAAACATAGGTAGCACCAAAGGTCTTGATCTACTTGTTGCTTGAGCATAGAAATATTGATTTTGATGCTCCAAAATCTTTTGCTAGCAAAATAATGGAGTTTGTGGTCAAGACATATTAAATGTCTTTGAAAATTTATCCATTTAAACGTGTGATAGTGTGAACACAAGTTAGAAATTTGAGCCACTTTTACATGAACTACCGCCACTCTCAAAAGCTTGCCAATATGCAAGAACTCTTTTGCGAGTTGTTTAGTACTTTTAGAAGTCGAATTGGGCTTATTGCCTAAATCAGCCTTTTTTTGTAGGCCTTTCCATCCTCCTTGCCTTTGAATTTCGATTATGCTGGAATAGCGACTGGATGTTCCAATCTAACTACTCTCTAAAAGACTGAGGTTAAGACCCTTCATTTTCTTTGTGTTGTATCTGAAATCCCCCCCCCCCCCTCTTCCAATGTTTGATCAGAGATTGCACACTGGATTCCAAGTTGTGAATATTCTCAACTTGATGAGCACCTTTCTCAAAACCAGGTGGTGGCTTCTCAACACTCTAGTTGCTTAACTGCTTGTCCTTCTCTCGAGACTGGTGAATGTTATGTGAGTTTCATGATTTTCTCAGATTAGCCAGTTGGGCTAAACAAGTCGTCCTTGTTCTAGATATTGAATAAGGACTACCAGCTAGCTTGTCCTTTGGTTCCTCAAGTTCTTGACTATGATTCGAATTTATTTGAATTATCAGTGACTACTGGACTGTTCCTTCTCCCTGCTGGGGTTGTAAGGTTTTGAACCACTAGAATCACTATTTGCCAAGCCAATGTCGGAAGAGATCTAATCATCAAGATCTTCATACCCAACAACTCTATCATTGGATGTTTCTCTAGAAAGACCGTTTGGTGCTAAATGACCTTGTTAAATCACTTGCATATAAGGACCAAATTCCTTGACTTTGATCCTGTGACTTAAGTCTTCTATGGAGGGAAATTTTTTGTCAGTGGTATGGAAATGATCAGCAACAATAAATGACCTGCATTGACTCAAATGTATAAGTTCTAGCGATTGATTTACCTAAGTAAATCAATCTTTGCCAATTGTTTGCAAGCTATTTAAGATTATCCCATTTCCACCCATGAGGAACACGAAAAATCTGAAGGCAGACTCTTCTTAACTCTGAATATTCATATTTACTCCATTTCTTTACATTAATGAACCAAAGATGAAGTTCTTCATGGTTGGCAAGCACCTCCTCCATTTGAGCTATTGTAGCGAATGTTCGGATGAATTTGAAGCTACTCATGACACAAATTTTTGTGCATAGAACAAAGTCAGAGATCAAGGCTGATGCTAAGGCCCCTAATTCCGTAGGTACCTTGGAGGTGCACATAAGATTTCTACTAACCAATTGACAGATTCTGAGTCCACTTCCCCTTCAAGGTAGTATACATCTTGCTCGTGTTGGCTGAATCTCATCTTCCTGACTGCATTATTGTTATTATAGACTAGCCACACCTTTTTCCAAACCTTCTTTGGAGTTCTTTGTTGTTTGAATTGATTTCTTTCTCTAAGTTATGTTCGGCTCTCTCTAGTCTTCCTCTTCCACGACCCTTCTCGTGCTTTGCCCTATATATTTGAACTTTGCTCTCTCTATGATGGTTGCGTTAATGAGTATGATAATACTCTTGCTTTCTTCTACTTTACTCCAGAATCTCACAAAGCCAAATCTGGATTTAGATGTCTTTGACATTCTGAAGGGAATATTTAAGATGCCTTTCAAGCCGTAGCAATGCAAGTTTTGAGGGAGATTATTGAAGAAGACCGTGAATTCCCTCCTCCTTCCTTTGTCCCCTCTTCTGGTGTTTGTGATGTCCCTTGATCATCCTTTGCCCTCTATCTTCTCTCCGCTCTCCATTTCTTGTTTTGATAGTTTAAAATAATAGAACTCGAATCTTTGATGGATGAAGTGCAAACATTAGCTAGCCCACAGGGCTAGAAAGTGAATCTCGTTTTTTTTTTTTGGGGGTCTGTTTGAACAAATTTGTACTTTATTCCTCATGACTGAATTATAAAGAGAAAACGGTTACGAGTTTAATTTGTAAAAAGCAAAAAATAAAAATTTTTCATAAACAGTGATCGTTTAATTTGAGCTCTTTTTTTAATTTTTTTTAATGACAGAAAAGGGCCTCAAGGGCCTATTATTGACTAACATCAATATAAGCAAGCGTATTCTCTATGGCTAGATGTAATATGACTCTCGGTCATCCTCCAAGTAAATCCTAAAAGTAGAATCATATGGTTGAAGGTGAGCTAGGAAATGTGCAACCCAATTTGCCGCTTTCAAAATCTAGTTCCAACAGGCAATCGCAAGGGCTAAGATGTCATTGAAAGATAAACCATGAGGAGCTTCTGATGCTTGTTCCCTTGCTAAGCTTGTGAATAAGAGAGAGGCAATCATCCTAACCAAGCATGTGGTGAACCCATGCAGATTAGAGAGCTAAAAAAAGCACACGCTTCTTCTAACTCATGAGAAATAAAGCCCACTTCCTGCTTAAAGCTTGTACCCACCACATCTCCCGCATGGTCCTAAGCCACAGAACCCCAACCCTGACCCAATCACGTAGCTCAATAGCAATGAAGTTAAGATTTCATCAACTGGCGACGGTGGCCTCCGAAGAGATGATTGAGGGGCTAGTTTTGCAAGTCGTAGAGGCTTTCAACTCTTAAAACCTGTTGAGCCCATGATTGGCATAAGGTTTAGGAAATTTTCGAGGCTTACAAAAAATGATACCATTTTGAACATTCCAGCACTCCTGTGCATAAGCAAGGAACAAACCTGCATCATCAAGACTACGGTTCTAAAGGGTGAGAGAGAGAGAGAGAGAGACAGACTGAGAGAGAGCGAGATCAATATGCTCAGAACGTGAACTCCATAAAGAATCTGAAGATCACTTTCTTCCCAAATAGCAGCGGTAGGTAGACATTTAAAGATACAATGGGTTGTCGATTCTACATCAGCCTCATAGATTGACCAATGGCATTAATACGTTGACCCAGATTACTACAACGAGGGAAAGCATCCTTGCATAGATGCCAGCAAAAAACCTTTAGTACATGAAGGAACCACAGACCCAGTAGGCATGGAGGCTTTGAACTGGCTTTGGTTGAGATAGAAAAAATAACCCAACTTGACTGAACATTCACCATTCTTATTACAAAAGTAAATAAATAGATAAACATTACAAATTGTTTTAAATATGTAATGAAAACAAAATAAGTTCTTAAAATTCAAATCATAAACTTATGAACTTATCTTATTATTAAAACCCAAAAATTACAGTCCTTAATCCAAAATATGCACTAAGGCCTTGTTTGGCAAACATATGTTACCTGTTTGTATTAACTATTAGCTGTTGCATGTTTCAATTAGCTATTTATATTAGCTATTTGAATTAGTTGTTTGTAGAGAAACTGTTTGGTAAAATTAATTGTTTCTAACAAAGTTGTGAGATAAAAAGCTAATTCTCCAAAAAGCTAATCAAATTAGTTTTTTCAAATCTTTTTGGACCTAAATTTCTTTCAAAAAACTATTCCATCAAACATCTAAATTAGCTTTTTACTAAGTCAAATAGCTAATTTTGGTCAAAAAAGCTTTTTTTAGCCAAAAAGCTATCAAAAAGCTATTTACCAAACACCCCGAAGTGTTTAAAACATGCAAACAAAAATGAATAGTATTCAACAACAGTATATCCCCCTAATAAAATAGAAATGCTAGAGTTACATATTTAATTTGATATTACCAAAATGTATAGATCACAAAAAAAACTTATGTCATCATTGCATATATGTGTAACACAATTAGAAGGGGGTTTAGGTGAGTCGAGCTAGCTCGTGACCCCTTGTGAGCCAACTTGCTTTTTGGCTTCCAAAGCGTGGCTCATGGCGAAGCTGAGTCAAGTTTGTTCGGTTATCCGAAACGAGTTCGAGCCTTATGAATATGCGCTTATGAGCTTGCCAAGCCTAAATGAGCCAAGGCAATGAGATGACCCAACAATTTGTCTTAATGAGCCTAGTGAGTATCCACGAGCCTTCTTAAGAAACAAATTTTAGGGATTGAACAATTAGCCTTTTTGTATAGAAGCAATTACTTTGACTAAAAACTACCATTTGTGGTCACATTGTCACAACTATAATATATTTATTATAAAAATGAGTACAAATGCTATGATGGCGACAGTGTCTCACTAGTAATTAATACCTTAACATTTAATTTTTAGTAGAAATATAATTTATTATTTAATATCACAACAAAAAAATGTATTTAATGTTGCATTTAAAGAATGAGCAAATTAAATGATTTTGATATGCTAATATTG
>JAKOGI010000073.1:1387500-1394539 GCA_029747015.1 Carnegiea gigantea
AAGAAACATATCTTATTTTACGCTTTTTCTCAAGCTGTAGACGAACAGAAATAGAGAAAAAAAATAAAATTGAAGAGTGAAAAATCAAAGGAGGGCAAGGAAGCAACTCTTTTATTAGAACCAGGTTTCAATCTTGGAACCTGTTCCAAAAAAAAAAAAAAATTAAAGAGCAAAAAAATAAAGGAGGGCAGGGAAGCACCTCCTATGTCAGGACTAGGTTTCGATCCTGGGACCTGTGAGATTCTGTAAATTTTTATGAATTTTAAAATTTAAAATCAAATTAATTTCTAACTGTTTTAAAATTTAAAATAATGTGAAAATTGAAAGGACATGATTCACTGTCGAGTTTAAATTCGCGGTTGCTATTTGAAAAGCAAAAAAATAAAGGAGATCAGGGAAGCAACTCTTCTGTCAGAGTCAGATTTCGATCCTGGGATCTATGAGACCTGTAAATTTTTATGAATTTTAAAATTTAAAATCAAATTAATATCTAACTGTTTTAAAATTTAAAATAATGTGAATAATTGAAACGTCAGGATTTACTGTCGATTTTAAATTCATGGTTGCTATCTACTGAAATCTCATGAATCACTCTCTATGTAGTATTTGAGAATTCCTCAATTGTGAACACTCTATCTATTTTAGTATGTGTTATATAAAGGTTTTTGAAACTGTAGATACCTCACATTTGATTTTTTTTTTTTTTAAAAAAAGAAAAAGAGAGGGAGGAAGAAAAAGAACCAGGCACAAGGTACGTCTGTGTCCTGTCACTCTTGTGTCGCCCTCTTTTCATATCTTTGAGCTGCCTGGTGTTGACGGCGTGCTTAATCCAACCCGACGGCGACTAGCGACCCAAAAGTACGTCCTGCATTTTCTTCTAATGCCCTACCTTTCTCATCCATTGCTTGTATATTGAGCCAATTTACACCATTGTGTTTAAAACTTTCAATTTCAGATTATTGTTTTAAGTGCTTTTCCCTTATTAATTTCATGGTTTTTATTGAATTATTGGGCATCTGGTCTGCTTTGATGAGGGAGCGAATACCGATGATGAATGAGTGATTTGCTTTGGTCTAATTTGTTTTGATGAATGACCGAATAGTGATAATGAACCAAACAAGTAAGATGCAAAGTTGTATAGGTTGATGGTAGTGATAGGTGTTCATCATTATTCGAAATTTGTGGATCCGAGCCACTGGGTTAAGCCAAGTAGGGCGGTGCCAAAATGGGTTATGACTGCCTTGTGTTTTCACCTAAGCCTTCCTCGCATTCTTAGATCATTATATCGAATAATCCAGGTTAGGCTTAGGGAAAATGATTCTAAGGCAATTGGAGCAAATGCTTTTGGTGCAGACTTGGGCTACCATTAGTAGGAGTTCCAGTAGCCGGAGGTGTTCCTTCTTAGCCACCAGAATCTGCTCATCATCAAGAGGGCTCCAAGCTTTCTCGACCACTGTTGCTAGATCCTGCAAGGCAGGTTTACCGATTTCATTGTTGTTTGTCTAAACTTTCACACATTTTAGCGTCGAAACTATTGCTATAATTTGGCTATTCCTAGTGATTTCAAAACCAAGAGTCAATGACATAATAAAGCATGCAGATGGATTCAGAGTGTTTTACGTTTGGGCCTTACAAGATAGATCCAAAGGAAGTGTTTTACTCTACAAATCTCTCTTATGCTATGGTGAACTTGCGTCCGCTTCTTCCTGGTAAGCCTTCTACTGTTCTTTTATGCCTTTCATTTCTCAGTATAATTTTTTCTGAAGAAATCTGGCAAGGATTAATTGCCTTTTTCTACTTTAGTTTTGCTTTATGAATGCCATTTGCAAATTTAGGCAAGTACATGAATACTAGTGTTTCTTAGGAATCAGAATGCATGAGCACACACGCACACACTTGTCCATTCATATACAATATCAGTCTCTCATACAGATAGGCTTTGGTGCAATGCCCCTCTCCTCCTAAGTCACTCCTCTATAGCCACTGACATCTTGCTACGGTGTTGGCCTGGTTGTGTCACTGCCACAAATCTTCTGATTGATGGGTCATAGTTGCAGAACATCTACAAAGCCTTTCAAGGGTCAAATAGATTGTGGAGACATGAAAATTTTAAACGTGAAACTTGAGTCATTATTATTTTTTCAATTATCATTCTTTTCAAGAGAGATTCGAGCATCAAAGGCTCAGATTAGATGTTAACTTTATTGTTTATGTCCTATAATCCAATTCTATTTCTTAGTGCAATTCCCCTATGTCTTTTGAGCAAAGTGATTGAGGATCGGCCACACTATGGTACCTTTTACTATCATACTCTATGTTCAGCTGTGTGATTCTTTCATTGTTTCGTTCTCTTATTTTCATACTACATGGAAGTAAATGTAATGTCTTGATCATCAATAAGGGTTCTAACTTCTAATTTATTTTCCATTGTAATTGGGCACTATATCTTGGGATTTGCATGCGTGTGATTTGGATGTGGAGCAGCAAACTCTCTACTTCATGTTCTGGATAAGGCTTACCTTTCATAACCGTCGACTCTTGTCAGTAAACCATGCGTTTGGGATTCTTCTAGTTTGTTGTCTTGCAAATCTTTCCTTCACCTCCTTAATATGTCCTAGTGTATTCTTCTTTCCATTGTCTAATTTATTTGGGAATCTAAGACTTCAAGACCAATGTTTGGACTGTGGTTTTGGGCAGGATCAACATTAATGGAATCCCTAAAAGAAGGCACCTTAGTTAATGTCTTAGTATCTTACTTCCTTTGCTTAAGAAGTTCGATTGGGGAGCGTTGTTTCTTCATTTTAAAGATGTACAAGTTATGTGGATTGTGGGGGAGACTCTTGATGGCACCCAAAAGTGTGCATGTGCCAATTCACCTCTTGGAACATTTGGAAAGCTTTGTATTTAGGTTTGAAAGCCTAACAGAAGATCCTGTGGCTCTGTGCTGTTGTAGCTATTTGATGTGCATCTGGTTGGGAAGGGATGCCTGCATCTTCAATGGTGCCCCTTTTTGAGCTGGTTGTCTTCGAGGCTAAGTTGCTAAGTGGTGAATTTCTTACAATTTCTCTCCTTTGGGAATAGCCTAGTGGTGGGGTAGGTGGTTCCATGAGGAAGATGAAGGTCTCAGTCCCTTTGTGTACTGTAAAATTGACCCAGCCAAAAAAAAAAAAAAAAAGAGGAAAAAAGAAGAAAATGCATCTTCTATTTTTTTTAGGTAAAGCGACGATGGAGCTTGCAGTTGCGCCTTACTGTTGGATGAACAATCAAGGGTGGAGCTCCTTTTCACTATGGCGATATGACGCCCCTCTGGTGTTGTGAATTAAGTAACTTTGCTCTGTTTTTCTTTTGATGAAACTGAAAAGCTAAGGATTTTCCTCATCTATGCTCCTTGTCCCTTTGTCCTTTTTTTTTGAGGGAGGGATGGGACAGCCTTACTTTCTCTGAATGCACAAAATGAAATAGGAAACAGTGATGATTGTGTTGTGGAGACAGGTTGTCTCCACAGGCAATTTCCAGCATTGCTAATTTGTTAGCGGTTTCCCTAATACTCCTGAAGATTTGTAACAAGGAGTATAGGGTTCATTATTATTATTTTTTAATAGAACACCATGGTTCAGAAGGACAGTTAACTGTCAATTGTTTCTGCATAGAGGTTTGTGAAGGATCCACTCTTCTTGATTTCCCTGCTGACATTATATGGAGGTCTAAGGCTCCCATCAAGGCTTGCTTTCTAGCTTGTGTGGCTGCCAAAGGATAGTTTCTCATGGAAGACATGCTTAAGAGGAGAAATTTTAAGCTGGCCAGTAGATGTCCTATGTGTCTCAAGGAGAAAGAATCGGCGGCATACCACCTGTTTGTCCATTCCAGGTGGTCTCTGGGCTTTGGCACTTACTGTTCTCTTTATTAGGGTGTTAGTCGGGTGCAACCTGAGACTATTAGTGATGTGTTATGGCTTGGAGAAGGACGTTGAAGAAAGGTTGGCTGCTGGGAAATTGGAAGATGATTCTATTGGCTATATGGTGATGCTCTTGGAAGGAGAGGATTAGCTGGATTTTTCAGGGCAAGGCTAGGGCCTATTAAGAATTCAAGCTTTATTTTATGAGAACTTTGTATAGTTGGAGTCAAGTTCTCGATGTTGGTACAAATTTGACTTTTTGGATTTTGTTGATAAGATTATCCTTGAAAGTGTGTGGGCATGAAGTTATTTTGTGAGGACCCCTTTTGTACAGGGTGACATACTAACATCTCCTTGGCATCTTATTAGTTCAAATTTTTTGATGACTCATTAAAAAAAAAAAAATTGATGAATATGGGGTTTTGCTTGCCACTGTGTATAGTTATGAGAAGATTGATTCTATTCTACAATGAGTTTCATCATTAATAGGTTTCCATTTTTACTGTGTCAGCATAAAGAAGACACACCATGATGAAAGATACATTATCCTTGGGTTATGAGCCTTATGGCTGGTGGATAACATGTTGCTTCATGTTTATCTAGAACACATTTGCAGGAAATTCTCAATACCAATGGTCGTTTGCCGTCACAGGTGGAATTATGTCTTTACGAGAAAATCTTCCTAATAAGGGTTCAGGAATAGATTTTGGCACAGTGGCACCAAGTCGTAGGTGAGGTCTTTGTTCTAGGAGACTAGGATGTTGGGTGGTGGTTTTAATTGAGATTGTTACTGCACCATCAACCCTCCTTAGCCTCCTTCCCAAATTATAAAATAAAAAAGAAAACCAGAGGGACAACATTTCTTGCTGTTTAGATAAAAGATTATGACAGCTATGCTATTATTGTTTGTTTTTCATTTTATTTAACCCATGGGTTGAAAGATTCTGGGGTCTGCCTCTGCCTCTGATTCCAAAGGAAAAGTATGGGCTTGAAGAAACTAATGATATGAATTATGATTATAGTTGAAAAACAGAACATTGGGTTGCTAATACTGGCTATGTAAACAGAACACGTTAATGTGCTGGTTTATTTTCCTGGTCGAGCCTGCCGATGTCTGAGAGATTTTATTTGTTCTTTTTTGCAGGTCATATCCTGTGATTTGGCACCAATGGCTTAACTTTATTTGTCATATTCTGTAGATTTCTTATTATGTGATTTCATCACATTTAACAACCTGGGCTGCATATCTATTCATACCTCTGTGCATCTGCATGTAAGTTGTAAGCTGCGTGTATATGTTTTTTATATCGCGCTTCAAACGTAAAATGCGAGAGAAATGTATTCAGATCCTATCAAATATAGAAGAGAAAACATACGTTACTTGCCAGCGTTGGTTTCAAACATCTCACAAACCAATCGGCAATGTCGAACTACCAGCTTGGAATGTCACTGGTGTGCTGTTGCTGTATGATAGTTGGATGCATTGCAAGTAGGGTTTTCTATGCTTTTTTGTGAGGCTGGAGTTCTGATTTAATTTCCTTATGTGGTTTTTATCCCAAAAAAATAACTTTGTTATGTCTTTATCTGAGGCAAAAGTGGTTTTGCCTAGTGGTGGATCAGTTGGGCTGAGTCAAGGTCACAAACTCAGATTGGCCTCATTTACTTTCTTGGGTTATGAGCTGGCTCATTCGAGTTCGTATTGGGCATTCAGGCCTAATTCCCTAAGGGCAAAGCTGACCTGCTCGTTCAATGAGCTTAATACTTGATTGCTTTTTGTGGAGGGTGGAAATGAGCTGAGCTGAGCCTGATATTGGCTCATTTCAGCTAGCTTCTGGTCTCTGCAAGTCTAGAGTCATTTCAGCTAGCTTTATGGCTTTTATCATAGCTAATTTGCTACCTTAATTATGAAATTTACACTTAACTATACTGTTATGCATAGGAGGAGCTCATATGTAAAGTTTAAAAGTTGCGCAAATAAAAATTAATAACTATAAAAGGAAATAGAAGTTATGGATATGTGCTTGTAATATATATGTAAGCCAACTTGTGCCAAGTCAAGCCTTTTGGGTTTGCAGTCGCTTTGGCTTATCTCTGCCGTCAGCATGGTGTGGTCATTCTTCTGGAACCTGTATTGTCCAGTTGGAAATGCTGGAGTCTGAATGATCATGCCTTGCCACATGGTGGGATTTTCTTCTAATGATACTTCTGTTTGCTATTTTCTTCAGCAATTATAGTCCTCTTCCACAGCTAAGTTATTATTGAACAATCCACACCCAACTTAAATTATGGGGGAGTAAAGCAACATGCCTAGTTAAACCTCTCCTTATTTTGTTCTGAAGTAGTTGTGATGATGCCTCTTGATTCTAGAGTCAACCAAAAGCAGCCTTTCTATAATTTATTGTAGGGCTAAGTCTGAAGCTAAAGCTAAGCTTGCATGCATGTGTCCCTCTCCGTACACCACACCCACTTTAGGCAGGACTTTGAGTTGATCATTTGGTTTGTAGTTTGAGTCAGTCTCAGGAATGCTAGTGTTCATAATTTCTATGTGCAACTTGGTATGCATTGAAATTGATTTATCTAATCCAAATGTATAAACAATATTGTTTGATTAAAGCTCTTCCTATGCGATGCAGAACCTTGCTAGTGGTTTTAAGTTTTAGTTCCTTTTTCTTGGTTTACTTGACATTATATACATGTGCTTGTGTGCCCGAGGCGCGAAGTGAAGCGTTTTGCTGATTTATCTGCGGATGAGATCAGTGATCTATGGCTTACAGCACAAAAGGTTGGTAGTGAGCTTGAGCACTATCATAAAGCATCATCACTGACGTTTGCAATTCAAGTAAGTTCTACCTTATCGAAGTGGCTTCCTAGTATCTAGTTCATTCTTATTCTTTCCTATTCTTTTGTGCGCTATTATGCAAGCATCCATAGGTGTGTTTTTGCATGTGAATATGATTACTTTTAACCAGCTTGTTGGAGGTTCGGTTGGGCTAATCAAATCACCCTAGAGGGATGGTGAATAGGGTGGTGTCAACTTTTTGTCCAATAAGAACAATAATACAATGTACAAATTGAATTTGGGACAAAACAACCAATTTGTTAACGAGGTTCGGTCTTCCAGCGTAGTCCTCGGCTCCTTGCCTG